>OX596203.1:10683512-10873570 GCA_951394215.1 Glyphodes perspectalis
CTTTTTCATAAGATGCTTTTTAATATGTAATTTAAATCTATGCATAAGCAGTTTAATTATATTGCCTAGTAATTTGTTAAATAACTGTACACTAACCCCCTAAATGAACTACTTACTAGTCTTGTGAAGTCTTAGATATGAAACGGCAAGCTTGTGTTTATATCGAGTGTTAAAACGATGACAATCAGATTTTTGGATAAAGTTATGAAAGTTCTTGCGTACATACATAATACAGTCAAAGATATATTGTGATGGTACAGTTGATATGCCAATTTCTTTGAACATTTCTCTTAGCGAATCTCGAGGTTTAAGGCTATATATATCCCAGGTGGCCCTCTTCTGCAATACAAAAATAGTTTGTATGTCAGCAGCGGACCCCCATAATAAAAGACCGTACGACATAACGCTATGAAAGTAACTCAAATAAACCAGGCTCGCAATATCGCAATATCAGTCTAGAGTCGTATTTTTCTAACTGCGTATGCTGCTGAGCTGAGTCTTCCTGCCAAAGCCGTAATATGAGGGCCCCATTGCAACTTGGAATCGATAATAATTCCAAGAAAAACCATAGAATGAATAATTTCGATAGGTTCATCATTTATGCATATGTGAGTGTTCACTTGCCTTACATTTGGCATTGAAAACTTAATACATTTCGTTTTCTTTGATTTTAATAACATTTTGTTAGTAGTGAACCAATGAAGTACAGCGTATTCTTTACGTCGTCAATAATAAGAAAGAATAGGAAAGAATTGACTAGCTCTAGTTGAATAAACAAATTGAACATTACGCCACGATCCCAAACTTACCATAATTACTCAAAAAAAATACATCAGGGTTTGCGCTTTAGGCCACTTAATATTATTATACTCCACCGTTATGAACACATTTTTCATGCTGCCTTCATCGCGTCTGACAGTGAAGTTTACCCCAAACTGTAACAAAGTTACGCAACTAGTTCAAAACATGTGAACAGGGATACTTCCCAGACAATGTTCCTGGCGTGCGCCGTAACAAAGGATGGCTACAAACCTATTTTGGATACTGCAAACTTTATAAGTATTCATATTATCTAGGAAACATAGATGAAGCTAGCAGAGTCATTATGAAGCGCATCAACAAACATTTATTAAAAAAAAAAATATTTTACAGGTGGGATCATCTCTAAATGTAAAAAAAAAGTATCAAGCCGTTATGACCAACCAGTGCTCAATTAGAACCGACTTAACATATCTTACGTAGATGTACATTTTCAATAACTTTCCACAAAACGAAAGAAAATACGTAAGTGCTAATAACACGAGAATTTGCCTACAGACAGTGAATCACTATGCAGACCTATGTCTTTGCTTATTTTAATGACTGTTATCTTGCGATACACTCGGGTCTAACAGCTTAACATAATAATGATGAGAGTTTGAGATGCCATAGCTGTTCCTAATGGATCCCAAAGCAGGATCTGGTATGTTGGTATGAAATCTCAATTCTCTATAAAATTATGTTTTTCTCTATATCTTTTTAGGTATGTATAAAATATTAAACCTACTATAGTATATATTATAATTTCTTATCATGACTAGGTACAAGAATAATTAAAAAGTTTCTTGCCGGTTCTGCTAATTAGAATCTACTTTAACAATGTTCCAATTAAGCCGACTTAAGTATCAGTCAAATATGTTGAAGTAGATTTTATTCCATTTTCCAATTCTATGACAATTTCATCGCAAAGATTAGATAATACCATTGAAATCAAGAAAGCTCGCGCTTCTTTACGCTTTTATTTTATATAAAGTAATATTTTTTAAATAAGGCATATTTCATCAATATTCTTCACATATTTATTTTAAAAGAACGTTTTTAAACTTAACGTCACCTATTTAATGTATTTAGGCCTCATTCCAAGTAATGATATACTTATTTCGAAATTTTAGACATAATAAAACGTGATTTATACAACATTCCTGATTGCTAATTTATTTATTCTGGTTTAATGGTAGACGGAATAGAGCAAAGAAAGTTATTTTCCGCAACGAACCATCGTTAGGTCGTGAGCACGCACTCTCGGACATCAGACCGACCGCAACAAAAAGGAATTTTATTTTCTTTTTTAAAGGACTTTCACTAAACATTAAGAAGGCAATGCTGTCGTCTATACTAACAAATAAAAAATTTATGGAGTTCGTGCGAGCAGACTATTCATGGTAAGTCTATGAATATTCTGCTGGCACTGTAAAATAGGTATTTGCCGTTCACAGACGGTGAAATAGATAATTAGAGTTTAAACAATACATGTAAAGACTAAAGCTTTCGTTTGAGATATAGCAAAAGCAGTGTCAACTCTCAAGATATTAATTATTTTACTAAAATATACTCACTATTGCTTAAAGTCGACCCGACCGCCCAAGAATTTAAGCTTACAGAAAATATACAAGTCAAACAAACTATGGGACTAGTATTAAAATCGTCTTTAAATCTAAAGCATTTATTGAATATACTCATTATTTATATTTTCTAATATAATTACGTATTGCATACTAGAGTATATAATCTAGAAAAAAAATAAAACGAGCTAAAATACAGCAAATCAATATATTCTGCAAGTCATCTAACAAATCTATTCCGCGGTAGCAAAAAAGTAAAGTAAAGAAAGAAAGATACGAACTAATGAGATTTCTCGCAATAAAAGTACTTACTTGACGACCTCTGCAGAAAACTAAAACATAATTTACTATCACTCGTTGTGTTACTTGTTTCTACAAAAAAGAGAGAGTGAACGCGAACCAACACTCCGTTCGCATGATTTTTCTATTTATAACAAAGATTTATATACTCTTGCGTCTTAAAAAAACATCTGCAGAAAACGATGAAATTTTTTATTCAAAATTTTACGTTAGCCACTGTTTTGCTCCTTGAAATAAAAAACGATTGTCAGAAAATAATATTCACCTAACCCCATTTGTTATTTCTAATCAATACACGAGTTATCACTAAAAACATAAAAATATCACAATAGAATCCTATTTTCGCTTAAATAATAGAAAAATACCCACTTGCTAGCTCCAAAATAGATCGTTTATAACAGAAACCTCAAACTTAGTGTTATTACGAGTACAAATATGAGCAATTTCAAAACGAAAATATCCTTCATCAATAAATCGTTTGAATTCCCATTGTATGTACAAGACCCCGCTCAACACAGTGCATTAAATTACTTTTTTTATCTGTTCATCACTTTTTAGTAACTAATAGTATTTCTTACTGTCAAAATGCTGATAATCCTAAAAAAATTCCACCCTTATTGTCTTACATCTAAAAAACGAAAGCAAGATATTAAAATAAAGTGCCAATATGTTTCTCTACAAGCTTCATGTAAAAGGTGACTAATGATATTTTGGCTATTGCATGTGGGATAGTTTAGACGGCAATCTTGCCATATTGTTATCACTTTATCACAGTTTTCATCTAAATTGCAGGCGTGATAATACCTATGTAATAAGTACATACATACATAGCATCACGCTCGTAATCCCCGAAGGAGTAAGCAGAGTCGAAGGGGTAGGGCGAAGCTCCTGCATCCACATTCAGCCAAAAATAAAACAGGGCTGCGTTAGATGAAAAATGGTGAAATAATGTAGTAAGTAATTCAAGATGAAGAAACTTTTCAGACATTAGTATATGTCTCACTATACCTTTAATATGTATGAATACCTAATGGTGTGGAATTAATTACAATCGGTGTTAGCTTGCCTAAAGAAAGTAAACAAAAACCGTCAGCAAATTCAATTCACGTTTTTTTTTTTTATTGTTGTTAAACAGCATTAATCCAGAACGTCATATTCAGAGACTACCGTAAGGATTACGTAATATAAATTGTGGTTCATATGTCAACTCGGGATACAGGGCATTTGTAGTTCACGACGCTTGGGAAGGATAATCTCATGAAAACATCTACACAGATGATTCAGGCTAAATAGCACAAAATATTTATTTATGTGTGGTCTAACATGGTACGCGCGCTAAAATTTAAAACCACTTTTATACCATCGGGACGTTACGGCGTTAGCGTGTACCTAAAATATGGTTAAGTATTCTATTCATTTCATTTAAAGATCAAGCTTTTTCATGCAGTACATTTTATGCGGAAACGGGGTATATTGTAGTTAAACTACAGCGTGGTCCAATATCTAATTCTAATATGACGGACTTTATGTAAAAAAATATTGTGGCTCTTGTTAATTATTCGCCATTTACAACCGGTTTCGCCATTTACAATTACAAATTGGTTGCAACCGCGGTGATGACGACTGTAATGGATTTATACAGTCATCATCACCGCGGTTGCAACCTCATAAATATAACAGTCGAAGTTGAATTCATAATGTTGTCATGTAAAGTTTGTCCTGGTTCGCTTATAGCTGTTTTATTATGCTGAAATAAAATGCTATAGTAACTTATTGCGTACAAAAAAAGTTAATAATTTGTGATGTGTTGCTAAGTGAAAAAATCCAAACCAAAAACACTCTTGCATTTACAATATTAGCGAAAACTTTAACAAGCAATGATACAAAAGTTATAAATGCCGAAAGTTAGTCAATTTGATGATTTGTGAGTTTGAAGTTTACGAAGGCATTTTCCGCACGCTTCATAGCAATTAGCAAACAGCCAAGCTCGTTTACTCTTATAGTTTGCTGAAACAAAAGTCATAAATATGTAAGTACCTAAGCTCAGCTGCCGCCGAGACCAAGTAGGTACTAACATCGCAACTATTTTTCAAGTTAATGCACGAAAGAATACTAGCCAAGTGCCGCAGAATAAACACGACAAGAAAAATAGTAGGTACGCGAAGGTTTTCTTTTCTCACAAAGTATATTATATACGTTGACTGTTTGCATAAATAGCTTAACTGCAACGACAATTTCTCTAAGTAGAAATTAAAAGTTTTATGTGTGTCAATAATATTTTTTCCGTGTTTAGAATATGTTGTACATTCTAGTTTTTATTTAAACAGAAATTTCAAATATTATGAAGCGACAGTTACGAGTACAAATTAGCTACTAACAACTATGTTTGCCATAAACTTCTCATAGTTGTGACTGAGTTGAGCGATGGAATGGTATGCAATAAACAGAAACAAAATTAAAATTATTCTCACTCCATAGAGACTTCCATATTATTATATTATGTTCTCTGATCCTGGCAGCATTGGGTTACTGCGCAGTACTTGTACATTGAAAAAGAATCTCTTTGTCTGAGTACCGTGCTCAGATAAAAATATAAAGGGGTATTAATAAAAGGGTGGTTAGGCAAAAAATGTTGGGAACATTGAACATTTTCTTCCAATTCTTGCCTTCTTTGTTATTTTATCCGGCCCATTTGAAATTGCTTTATAATGAAAGGGCTCTCTAAAATTAATATTAACTGTGTATAACAGTCTATTCCACGAATTATTTTATAACTAAACGAGTAGGTGTTATTATGATAATCCGTAGAAATTCATTAAAAACTCAATTAAATGTAATAAAACACCTCGAAGCAAATATAAAATGTTATAGAACTCACTGCTTCGCTTCTTATAAAAGTGTAACTTGATGTCATAACTTTTTTCCGACTTTTTATTAAATAAATCTTAGCTCAGCTCAGATGAGCAACCGTTTTATGATTATAATTTAAAAATAGAATACCTTTAGCAAATTATAGCTGTTGAAAAATTGTTTCCATTATGAATACGTAAGTTAAATAAGTTAATCCACTAAAGAAATATAATTGGTAATAAATTGAATTCTGTCCTGTGTTAAACTTATTTCATCACGACTGTCTGGGACCCCTTACTAAAACCAGTAACGTTATCATATTGTATACATACATATATTGTGTACATATAATATATATATATAATATATATATATATATGTAATTTAAATATAATATATATGTATAATTTGCTTGTATTATGTGTATTGTTTAGGTGGTCACCATGGCATATGAACGTCTGGAACAATATGGGCACACATAGATGTTCAGTAGCTCAATGGTAAGACACGCGCCTCCTAACCGAGGAGTGCGAGTTCAAACCGCGCCATGTACCTCTGGATTTTTCAAATCTATGTACGTATTTATACCACTAGCTCGACGGTGAGGGAAAGCATCATGATGAAACCTGAAAATTCAAACCACTTTAGATTTGTACGCATGTTCCAAAAATTGTCTGGTTCCCCTATCTTAGGGTTACGTAGCAGTTCAATATAATTACCAGACTCGCTAAATCCTGGATCATGGTCTAAGCGGACCCCGTCTAAGCACGGGACTTAACGCTAAGAAAATGATAGATCTTCAGTATTGGATAAATACGTAGAAATACAATCAAAGGTCAAATATGGTACTCATTTCTTTATCATAGTAAACCTGAAACACACGCAATGATGATGATCCTGGAGGAACACAGAAAATAACGCAATCATAGGAGCCGTACTGAGCACATAGGGTGGTTGCGAAAACTGACACACGAATGATAATCAAAGATCTACTTTGAACTTTATCTATATAAAACTCGAACGCAAGAGCGTAACTTCTGTGTTCCATTATCGTTGTAATTCAGTGCATTAAACTTTAAAGAGCTGTAACTTGGAATACTTAGAAACAGTTAAAACTATTGAAATAGTTCCGGCAGAGCAACTTGCGTACAATAATTACTAAACTTCATGGGGGCGTCATTATGCGTAAGACTATTAGTAGAAATACGTAACTGAATGCAGAATAGCAGTTCGTTTAGGGCATATTTAGTTAAGCTTTATCTAATTTGTGGATATTTAAAATGCCTACATTTAATCGCAATTTATATTTCATTCAAATTAATTCACTTACCTACCGGTGTTCTAACAATATAACAGTTTTCTTAGTTATGAAATAAAAGTCAATACTGGAAATCGAATTTACTTAACATACCTAGTTTATAAGTAATATATCTATGTCTATATAATATAACACATATCAGAAACACTCACTAAAAAAAAATTATTTATAGAAAAGCAGCTTAAACCACTACCGATGGTAAAATCTACTAATACCCATTAAAACTTCCAATCTAATCTTATCTCGCAATAAATTGATAAAGTAAGGGATTAATTCACTACATTTTCCTGTACGCTTGCAGCACGAAGCCGACCCGTGGTTCTTTTGTCTGAATGATTTACCACAAGGTCTACTTTGTGTTAATACTCTTTGTTATCGATGAGAAAGAAAGGGAAATTAACTGAATCGGGTATTGAAATAAGCCAAAAATCGACAAACCCAACGAAACGGGGCGCTTTGTTATTTGAATGCGAAATATTTTAGTAGATTAGGCTTGCTAAAGGCAATAGAAATCTTTATTAATATAATATAATAGAAATAATTTTGTACCATGTGGTTGATACTTTCAAGTATAGTAAATTAACCTATACGTTTTTAAGATACGAAAGTCCGTTAAAAAGGTATGTTTCTTTATGTGTAATTAAGATTTGTGTCTAACAATAAATATTGAGCTATCTACAATTAAAATTACGGTGATTGTAACACGTCAATAGACTGTTGATTGGAATCAGTTCCGACTAACTAGTTAAAAAAAAAAATAAACTGCGCACCTTTGATGAGTGAAATAAAATTGTTTTCCACTAGGTTAAATATAAAGCATAGATTTTAAAATATATTTCTATAAACAAATGGTAATTTTAGATCATCAATTGTCACCGCAATCCTCTATGAGTCTATACTATAGGATTTCATCTCCACCCACTTTAGGTACTTATTAGGTATTCAGATTCCATTTAGAAAATAACGATCATTAATGATGAAAACTAAACCTTAGTTCTGTAGATATAATAATGGTGTAATCAACAATTGATTAATACAAGCAATAATTATAATTAATGATAACTAGCAGATCCGAGAGGCTAATCCGCTCTGAATAATATTATTACCAGGGTCGATAATAATGGCCGCCACCCACATTTAGCTTAGGGCCTAGGTAATAAACATAAATAAAAAATTCTAAGGTCCCCATTTTTCTTGGAATTTTTGTGAATGCAGGAAGTCAAACCTTAATGATTAGGTATGTCTACATTTTCTATCGAAAAATCATTTCAGAACTAACAAAATAAGCATTCATTACCAATAGATGCTCGCTAAACATACAGGTACGTTAAACCACGACCATTAAACTGGATTTAAAAATAAAGAAGAACTCAATATGTCTTTATTAACTGATACCACCTCTCAATCATGTGTGGTCTCCTCGTACGAGTGAAATAAAACACTTTTTAGTTTGTAGCAAATGAGCCAGTATAACAACACACAAAATAACGGCAATCGTAAACTTTTAAATATTTTAAAAGCCGTCTCCATTTCAAACTTCGTGCAGACGACGCTTGCCGTGTCCCTAACAGCTGTGCGGTTAGTTTTACAAGCTGAGGTACCCGTCTTTATTCAATCTTGCTGCCGTCGAGGTGAAACAAAACCAGCTCCTCATAAAACTCTTGTAATTTTTCGCGAACAAAGCTTTTGATACATAAACGCGCAAGGTTTAATTAAGGAGTTTCGTTGAAGTGAGACGTTGAGCTGGGGTGAAGTTGAGAACACTGACTGATTGGCCCCTTCTCCGGTGATGCGGAAAGTGTAGGTACCAATTTACCCCTCACATAGGTTCGTCGTCTTGTTCATTGATCTGATTAATATCGAACTGAATTTAGATTACAAGTTCTGCATGGTATATACTTAAACAATTGTCACGTATGTGGTAATCAATTGTGGTAGTGAATTCAGTGCCTCAGTCAAAATTAGGCTACATTAAATTTTTCATACAGGCTCTGTTCGCTTCTTTGTTTGCAAAAAAACTTTGGTATAAATAATACTTGACAGCATTTTGATGATGTGACCAGATTCCTTTTTCAATGTATTATTTGAAAGTTGTAATAAATTGTATTACGAGTAGCGTTAAGAGATTAAAACGAACATGCAACATTAATGTGCCATCGTCCTCTATCTGAATGATAATCAAAACCTGACAGAATCTCCAGATTTCATAATTCGTATATTATGCTTTTATAAACTGTCTTCTGATAACACAGATCATTTAGGCGTTTTGTCAGCAAATCTGAATGTTATAGGTTCTAAAAGCCAGAGCTTGGCTAGTAAAATAACCGTAAAAGATGTCACTATTACATGCATGCAGAATTATAAATGTGAAAATTCCAGTTAAACCAGATATGTCCCGCATTGACCCATCAATATGCACGAATTTTAAGTGTGCTAACATTGAGATTTTGCATTAAAAAAGAACGGAGTAACGATAAATTCACATTCGCTGGGACGATTTTCAGTGTCAGTACATACATATACCAACATGGTCGCGATCTTTCATGCAGTAGGAAGAATCAAAGGAGCCGTAAAGGTCCGTAAACCATTAACGCGAAGGAAACTTGAGTTTGATTAAATGGAAAATTATGAATCCCAATATTGGCTATATTGGGATTGTTTGATATAAGTGATATTGTTAAGTACATACATCATACCCGCAATCCCGAAGGGGTTGAGGAGGGCGACGTTGCTTAACTACATCCAGCCAAAAATAAAACTGGGCTGGCTCCGATGGAAAATTGTGGAATAGTAGTGACAAATGGCTAGTTCGTGGCCTACACAATCATATACCCAAAACCCGATATACCATTAGTCGCCTTTTAAATCTAGACCAACATGAGCCCAAAATTATTATTAAATCCACCCAAAATTTAATAATAGTCCCCTACATCTTTTGTAGATTTCTGGTATTTGCTAAACCGTAGACTTGGTAAACATATGTACAGAATAATACCCACATTCGATATCTTTGATGTTTCGAAATACCACTGTAGTGCCTAATAGGGTTTCATTTGCGCTCTTTCACAAACGGAGGGCCAGCATAAGCGGGACAAATCCCTACACGATCAAACTTCATTCAAATTCAAAAGGTAAAATCCTTTGGATTTAATACAAATGTTAGCTTTGCGCAAGATACAAACTTTGTCATATTGAAATAATATCACATTTTACCCCTCAGCTGCGGCATTTGAAGGGCATACTGCGTGGGTAGACAAAAGAATAGGATTAAATCAAGTTGTCTATTATAATTCTCGTGTTACTTCGGATACAATATGACTGAAATTCTGTTTAGCTCATATCGTACGAGAATATAAATACATACTAGTAATATTTTTTTTTATCTTATACATAAAGCTAAAGAGTTTGTTTCTTTGCTTGAACGCGCATATTATCTCGGAAACTACTGGTCCGAATTAAAAAAAATATTTTTGTGTTGTATAGTTTATTAATCGAGGAGGGCTAGGTATATAACATTTACCATAAACGCAGGAGAAACCGCGGGTACAGCTAGTATCGATATAAAATATATAATATATAGAGATGAAACAAATTCACAAAATATAACCTGAAGGAAATACAAAACGTGGCTAAAAATCAACTGTTACCAGATGTTTATGTAAGCAAATTACCTCCATTGTTACATTATAAATGTTCCTTCCAAGACCGAGCTGGATAAACATAGGTCCTACATATATCAACTTCATTCATAGTTACTGTTATTCATTCATTGAACTGCTTCATAATTGTGAGTCGCGTCTGGTAATTACAATTAAGGCGTATCAAATTAGCGCAGCTTCTAGTTTCACTCCAATTTATCTTTAAGCATTTGTCTTGTATCTTGCGGGTTAGCTTTCGCACATTTTAATTAAATTTATAAAAAAATAGCCACTACGGGTAAATGTGGGGGTTTTACATTTAAGCGTAATCTCTCTCACTGGAGGATTTACGTATTTTTAAGGTTCACAAAAAACAAATGACAAATGATCACTTAAAAAGTAACGTTATGTAAATTTATTCTTGATAAAGTTATCACTTTCCAAATTATACTTTCTTTTATCTCATTTGAGAAAATACCTGAAGGGCAAAATTTAATTACATCATAACATTCTTATACAAACGAATATTTTTATAATTTTGTAAATTGATAAAACATTATACAGCATAAATTTAAAAGACGGGACACTGTATTTAAGGCTATCACTAGTATTTGCGCCTAATCAAAACCTGCATATACAGCTGGCAGATATCTGGGAGATATACTATAGAGGACATGCATTGGGCCCGCGTAGTAAAGTGGAATTACAACAAATGTTCAATAAGTGAAATAGTCAACAATATCTACTTATTTCAAAAATAAAAACTCGCAACTATTCCCTAACCATTACCACACACATTATAAAGGTTCAAATATCATGTTAATACTACTATCACAATAAAACAACAGATTTTCTTGCTACGGACATACATAAGAATCAAACTGCAAATAAGAAAATCAACGAGAACATAGCTATAAATTGTGTCCCCTCCAGACCATGGACAATCGCTCGTACCATTAAATTGTTCCTGACAGCTTGGGTTCTCAAAGCATATTAATTGCGAGAATGTGAAAACGGGTCCATTCTATATCCATGAGATGAACTCTTCACTCAATCTATTTTAATTGATTGTCTCTTTGTACTACAAAATTCTGCACAAAAATTAATTTAGAATTGTATTCAGAAACCGTGAATTTAATACGGGTGTTATGTCATTCATTTAAATAAATATACTACAAGGAACATTGTCTATCTGGACCGGAGATTAGGCTATAAAAATTAACTAAACATAGATAGTCTTAAACTGGTCTGGTCCTATGTTGGTCGGGGATTTAAAAATAATGTGTCAAATGTGTTCCTTACCAAGCATGTCGTAAAGGCGACTAATGGTATATCGGGATATGGGTGTGTGATTGTGTAGTTGATGAGCTAGCTACTTGTCACTACTTTTACACAGTTTTCCATCTAACCCAGTTCATTTTTTTGTGAATGTGGTTAAAGAGGATTGATGCCCCTTTGACTCTGTCTAGCCCTTCGGGGATTACGGACGTGATGTTATGTGTATTAAAGATAGTTTTAAACCCAGATAAAGAGAAAGTTTTTTTAATCGGTAGATATATTATAATATATAGACTGAAGGTGTAATGATTTATAAATATTTTGTGCAAAGATACTGGGACCCACCAAGTTAATGACAGAATGATAACCTACTAGTAAGATTGTAATAGTGAGAAAACAAATATTTGCCGAAATAGTTTTACTCCTCATCTTGTGAGAACTACGAAAATAGAGAATGTGTCGGTAATCATTTCCATTCCTCTTTATATTTTTGTAACAAATACTCTAGATCAAAAAAAGAGAACTAAATAAGAACCATTTATAATGAGCAATAAAGATGTTTCTTCGGCAAAAAATAAGAAGCCAGCGTCATATGGACTTTTGTGTACCTATTCACGAAAAATTTGTTAAATTTATAGCTCCAAAGATTTACCTTCCATGTACTTCGCTAAATTATTGCATGGGGGCTCATCCACGAAACGCTACAAGCAATTTCACGGTTAATAAACGGATGGTTGTTTTAGCACCCAGATGTAATGAAAGATGCCCGCAGGATGTGTATTAAACGCGGGTGTCGGGTTTGACTTTTAGGGCCAAAGTTTTCTGTTTAGTGAGCGTCAAGAGTACGTACGTCGTACGTCAACATGAGACAGACGTATCGTAAATGATACACGTAACAACGACCGTTCCGTAAACTAATTATGTTCTAACTTTTCCGCTGGCGGAAGTAACCTAGTCGTCATCAAAAATGGTTTAATATGGGCATAGAACCTGAACCATTTTAGTTAGAGGAATCCGTTACGCAACTCATGCTCCAGCACCATCTATAGCTGCCAGTCCTAACAAGACATGCTTGCACGTGTTCTGCTTGACTGCCACGTTGGGGCAATGGTATAGCATGCGCCGCCTAAGGACCAAGAGGCCGCGGATTCAAATCGCGGGATGGGCCTAAAATTTGTGGCTGGGTATTTCAATATTGAAATTACTCAGTAACAGCCCGGAGTCAGAAAGTTGGCGATTCATCACCCCCGTACCTCGGAACTAACGTTATGCTGTTGGTCTTGCGCCTGAACTCTCTGCAGTCATGTCGGGTTGCCGTCCCACCGGACTGAGAGTGCACCTGCGTTTGTACTTGCATAGTTGGCTAATCCTCGTTGAGAGTAGCCGCCGCAACCGAAATCGGTTAGGAGGATATTATTGTATTATATATCTCATATTTGATTGCTTACTTCCTTCGTTTCTCCTTCGAGGACAGGTCTCCTTTACGCTTTTTTACCTACAGGCTCCAGACCATGGCTACGCTAACGAACTCCTATGGTTTCCATCTTAAGGATACGTGACATATTCTTTCTACACCACTTTAACATTTAGATATATGCGACAACTCACAGCGTAGGTTCTAACTAGCTTTTGTATTTTACAGCCGCTGTGACATCATTGTTCAGCCACTCCAAAGTTTAATGTTGGAATTCTAAACAGTTTAATCTTACAAGTTTGATTCAACAATTTAATGAATAGGTTTACACTTGACGTTGCAAACTAAGTTATTACATATTTTTTTAATATAAATATAAGTAGGTGTCTATTAAATTTATGTAACTTTGTACTTAGGTTTTTCATCGGCATTAACTTTCAAGTATAACATTTATATTTTTCATACCAGGAATGGGACAAAACACTAAAACTATGGCTAGAACTATGGTAATATGTGTAAACTGGAATAGCGTACTGCAAGTCGTTGAAAGTTGAAAACTCTTTGTTTGCAAATACAACCGGGAACTATTCAATAGGTAACCTAACATTTAACTTAGTACTCTCCAAACCCGATTAATTCAACACGGTTATGTTACAAGCTATTTAAAAGCGTAGTATACAACTCTTTATTGAACGGAAGTATCCAAACTTTCATCTCCAATTTGCATGAACAGCTCTCATCCTTTCAATTGTATAATAAAGACCTCCATTGGGTATTTGCGTTACTCTAAATTGCAAATTAGGGGTCACCCAAACTCTCAATTGCTAATCTAATTTCGAAGATTTATCATTGGAACAAGCTGGATAATTTTCGACGTGTTGATGAGGGACTTGTTGTTATGATGGGCATAGAAGTAGGGCCAGATAAAAAAGGAATTGCTTTATTAATAAACCTCACCACAAAAGTATCCAGCATTCCAGCACTAGCATCAGACTGAGTCCGTTAACTCTAGGATTTCCGTAGAAAGTTTAGACCTCTTTCTTCCTAGCTTTCTAATCAATTTTAAGCTGGATCGAAGAAGACGCCTCAATATATTAGAAAAACTGCATTACAATGTTTCCTGTCTCTAACAAGCAAGGTAATTTGCCTTACAAATCTTTGTATATACATTCCATTCGATAAGTCGTAAAATACTTTTACTGATTGAACGTTAAACAAATTTACCTACTACGTAAGCCTACGTGAGATGAAAAGGTTTTGCAAATAAAATTATGAATTGATGTTTTCAAGACTTTTACTGAATCTTACTTGCGTAATAAAGGTTTACCTACGCGTGTTCGCATTTCTACGGAATCCTTTAGTGTGTTTATTTTTGACAGAATATGATTATTTGTCGCTGTAAGGGTGGTTTCAGTAGGCACAATATGTTATCCAAATATGAAAAAAATAAGAGACAAAAGGAAATAATTAAATATTAAACAAATAATTCAAACTGGTATCAACTTAGCAAATACCCACCAATCCATTAACTGCTCCCTGAACTTGCTACCAACTCATTTTGCCAAAAAATAATTGTGAAAAAGTAGTAAAGTGCCGTCTCCTACACGATCCCTAACCTATTACACCATTAATCGCCTTTTACCATGTTCTAGACAAGGAAAAATGTTGAGACATTATTTTAGCATGGGAAACAATTAGGTACATCTGTCTACTACTAGTAGTAATAATATGTGTATAAATACATATTTACCTTTCACATGAATCTGTGTTTGTTACAATTAAGGAAAAAAAAGAATTTTGACAGGTTAAGTTTAACAGTTCTAACAGGTAAAAACATTAACAGGTGAAAACAACATTGAGATTCGGTGCTATATTAAGAGCGTTAAAAATACGCTTCAAAACCCATAACGCTCGAAGGTGGGCACTTCGTACCCACCGTTCCTTGAGAACGGAAGTTCCAAGAAATATTATAAAATAAATTCAATAAATTTCTTATTGCTGTGGTCACTTGTTTCTCTCGAATCCGACATATATTACTTAACATTAACAACGACGATGAAACAAAAATAATGAAACAAAAATATATCAATATTATCACACAAATAGGCAAGTGGATAAATTAAAAGTCCCAGTAATAAGAAATCTTGTCAAAACATTAACACTCGTGTAACTACAACATATCATTACTGGGTGTTACTGGGTGTGGTGTGAAGGTAAATAAGTAAAGTACTCAATAACCGTATTTCATTTGTGTTAACTTTATATTAAAATAAAATATATTAGAAAAGAAGCGGTTTAATACCATTTCCTATGTGACCTAGTAGCAAAGTTATTGAGGGCGGGTTCAAAAAGAAAGCGTTCCTCACAGCGCCTTTCTTCGTCTTGCCGTATAACCACCGCTCTTTTTACTTGTAGTATTGAAGTTTCTTTAACAAGCTGCTTATACTCCTTACGGGCGTGCAAAGATTGTAACATTGTCAAGTCGAACTGAAGGGGGCTCAAGTAACGGCCCAGTGAAATTGCGTGATCACAGCCCAGAGAAAGCGAGATGCTTCAACCTACTCAGACCTTTTCAAGAGCGTTTCACTTGTCCTGAATGTATACTTTGACTTGTTTTTGCGACTTACATTTCGCCTCCTCAAATCTATTTGTTTTGCGATTCGATACCCACTGTGATACAAACCTTTTTATCATATATTCTTCTTTATAAAGAACGTACATATGAACACCAGACTTAGAGCTAGATAGGAAACTAAGCCAATTAAACTTAACAAAAGGACGATCGCGGTAATCAAACTAACTAACACTTAACACGTGTCTTTCAATAAAGCTAGATGAAACATTCTCAATTCCCAAATTGGTAAGACGGTCGATCATTCCCGTGACGTTAACGTTCTAAGTTTCTTAGTTAGTTTTGGCGACTGTTCCAATGCTGGATCGGCAATACTTGACACACGGTCGTGTTCTATAGATGCCAAATCGATGCGACCAGGCATCCGAACGTGTGCGTATAACGTTCAGAAGCCTATGTCGAGCGATTCAATCGCCGTGATTGGCGTTGTTAAGTGAACATGCGGTCGCTGCATTCAGCTACTAAAAAGCGGCTAAATCGCCGATGCTAAAAGTAGCATGTTTGATGTGGCTATTACGCATGCAATAATAGATTCCACATTAAATTATCTATATCTAGCTAGACCTACCTATACCGTTATCTTGTTAATGAAGTAACAATAAATAAATAAATAAATAAATATCAGACTACATCACATCCATTGATTTGACTCCGAGGTAAGTAGCTTATGCACTTGTATTACGGATATCAGAAACAACAGTGGTATAACAAATATATACTTAAATATTGGATTTTAACACCCAGACACAGAACAAATACAAGTATTCATCATACGAATGTTTGTCTTGTTGGGTGGGGATCAAATCCAAAACTCTTGGCGCATAGGGTAGGGTCACTACCAAATGCGCCATCGAGCTAGTCTTTGCCCCAATAGTCTTCTTATTTTTACTACATACATACATACGTACATACATAACATCATGCCCGTAATCCCCAAAGAGGTAGGCAGAGACAAAGCCCCTTTAACCACATTCAGCCAAAGCCCCTTAGATTTTGGTTCAAAAATTGCAAGTGAGCTATTTTACTATTTCTTGTGAAAGCTAATAGATATCTTATCTATACTTATAATAAATCTGTAGAGAGGTCAATTCTGTACATTAAATATATTTTCAAAATAACTATCAGGGGGTGATTAGTGATCGATACTGATGCCAAAAATGCAATCAGTAAAATTTTTGTCTGTCTGTCTGTCTGTCTGTCTGTATGTTCCTAATAGAAACAAAAACTACTCGACGGTTTTTAACGAAACTTGGTACAATTATTCTTCATACTCCTGGGCAGGTTATAGTATACTTTTCATCACGCTACAATCAATAGGAGCAGAGTAGTGAAGGGAAATGTTGGGAAAACGGGAGAAGTTACTCCATTTTTTAAGCTTTCGTCGCGTGTGCAGCCTTAATGGTTAAAGTTACATAGAAATCATGTATGACGGAAATAGTCTTTATAATATTAACCATTAACGCGGGTGACACCGCTGGCACAGCTAGTCAATAATATTTAACCATCGCCTTTTGCCATTTTAGGCCGCCTACTCCACACTCTTATGCACTTCAGAAACCAAGCTTAGCATATCCATAAAACTAAGATCGCGTAGAAGTAAAAGTTATGTTGCGAAGTTATTAAGTAAATTGATGCCCTAATTACCCAAATAGTGGGACGAACATAAATGTGCGTGTGTGAATCCCCGCGTCAAACAGGTCCTTATGCTATGTCTTCCATATTTCAGATAATTTTCCTACTAAACTTTTGTAAGTAAACGAATTTACAGTAATTCAGTGAAAGTTCTTAATGATAGGACGTAGCCTTAATCGTCGTAAATATTAACCTTTATTTTCTCAGAAACATTTTATTTTAAGCAGACGATTTGGGAAAAACAAGTTAAACAGAAAATTATTTTGTAGATTTCTTTATGAAGTCGGGTTTACCTTCTATAGTTATAAGTGTAAATTTTACTAAATTTATATAAATATATATAAACTGCAAAGTTACGTTTACATTACAAAATCGGAAAATTAGCATATGAAATAGGTATACCTATTCAGGAGCACATTTATTTATTCTATCCTCTCAGCTCAACTGACCACGCGCCCCGGAGTAATTGAAGCATGGTTTAAATTGGGTTAAGGGTTACCAATTCAAAAGAAATGGGCCAGGACTAAAAAGTATTAGTCGTTCGAGAATCCTGAATTGATCTCTTTCAATAGCGAAACTGAGGAATTAATTTCAGTAAGCAATCTCAATACTAATCACAATTACGTTGATGCACCTTGGATACGTAGGTCACACAAGAATCAATAGAATAATAAAAGTACCTACTACGAAATTCCGTGGGTACATGTGTCATTTAAGAAATACTTAATCAATAGAAAAAGGCACATTGGTTAAACACTAAGATGTAGGTTTGGGTAAAAAAAATCAATATATCCAAATATCGATATTTTTTTAGAAAATAATCGATATATATCGGGGATTTATTTTTTTTCGATATGTATTTTCGGATTAAAAACCGATATATTTTTACCCAACTACGTTTTTTCTATTGTTTTGCTCATCGTTTGTTCTTCATTATTCGATTAGTTAATTTTTTTGTCTGTTCGTATAGGTAAAATATTATGCATACTGGACCGATCTCGATCCATATCGACTAATTTTGTAATACATCACATTCAATAAAGACTGCATGAATTTAATACAGAACACAATTTTTTCTATTGAACAGTATGAACCTAGCACTCTTTTTATACTGTGATTATGACCTCTTTTTTCTTAGGCTCCAACCCCTAGCGAGTGTTTGTATAAAAGTTTTCCAATCGACAGGAACATCGTTGGACCCTCTTCTTTGATTCATTATTTTTAATTAGAGTTCGAGACCAGTTTCTAAGTACGATAAAAACCATTCTTTATTTTTATTAATTACATTAATGAATATTAAAAGGTGTGACAAAATTTAATGGCTAAGTTTTATAGCTGAAAGAAAAAAAATAACAATGCTTTATGCATTCAAGCACATAAAAAAAATCTACTTACATTAAACTTTTATTACGAACTGGCTAAAACGTCAGAACCAATCCAGCTTCTACGAATAACTTTTCTCTAAGGCTTACACACAAGCAAATAATTTTCACATGAATTAAACAAAACTCTTTGTTAAATTGCCCAAATTTGTACCTAATCCCAGAAGTTTAAAGGCAAAAACTTACTCGTAAGCTCAACAGAGAGAATGACTTTGGATTATAATAATAATAATTTCACTTTGAGCAGCTCTAGTGTTGGGCGATAAATGGGACGATTTCGAATGTCGTTTTTGAGACCTTGTACCACATTATACAATAACTTTGATTATTTTAGTCCCATGTTGGTCTGGGACTTGGCCCATGTTGATCTGGGACAAAAAAAAAAGAATGTGCCAACTGTGGTTCTTGCCTAGCATGTCGTAAAAGGCGACTAATGGTTTACGGGCATTTGGCTATGTGACTGAGTACGCGACGAGCTAGCCACTTGTCACTCCTTTTTCACAGTTTTCATCCAACCCAGCCCACTGTCCCATGTTGGTCTGGGACTTAAAAAGAATATGCCAACTGTGGTTCTTGCCTAGCATGTCGTAAAAGGCGACTAATGGTATATCGGATTTTGTGTGTGTAATTGTGTAGGCGACAGGTTAGCCGCTTGTCACTGCTTTTTCACAATTTTCCATCTAACCCAGCCCAGCTTTATTTTCGGCTGAACGTGGTTGGGGGGGCGTGCTGCCCCTTTGACTCTGCCTACCCCTTCGGGGATCATGGGCGTG
This sequence comes from Glyphodes perspectalis, assembly GCA_951394215.1. Classification (NCBI taxonomy): domain Eukaryota; kingdom Metazoa; phylum Arthropoda; class Insecta; order Lepidoptera; family Crambidae; genus Glyphodes; species Glyphodes perspectalis. Next base: position 10,703,111 of record OX596203.1, read on the forward strand.
ATGTTATGTTTGTTTGTTTGTTTGTTTGATTATTCATCCATCATTGAAATTAAGGATTTCTAAGAATCATCCTTGACAGTTGAGATCATTAGGAGGAGGCTATAGGGTATCTACTTGGAGGGCAAACAGTTGCCGATTTGGCTATCACAGTTCGAAACATTTATACAGTATTCTCGGAATAACTTGAGTAGAAGTGAAGATGTTCTCCCCAACTCAAGGGCCGCTGGGAGCCCTACCCGGATAATGACGGGACACATAACAAACCCGAGCCTTATGTAAAGCTCGTAGGCGATATTTGACCTGTACACATACCAGTAATATTCGGTTGGAGAAATAAACCAACACAATAAAAGACCCGTTAATTAATTCCCGTACAAAACTTCTGCTAGTTTTCTAACATTAACAATTATTTTCACGGAAAGATATGTTGTCCTGTGTTTTTTGTGTACTAACATAGTATTTATAAGTGCAACATGTAAATAAAAATACTAAAATAATTGATTTAATAACCATACTATAATGGACAGGTCAATTATTTCTTGTGATCCTCCTTTATAACGGGACACCTCCAGCACTACGCGCGATTGACGGCCTTAAGCATCTCAGCTTTAGTAATGGGTTGTTTTGCTTAGTTTAATTCCGTTGTCAGCAAGTCGGCGTGGGTTAAGTAAACGAGTAACTTTATAGAGTTTACTTTGAAAGTTATACAAGCAGCCGCAGGATCAATTTCCCGACTAAAAGTCAAAGATCGATACAAAATAGCAGACTTGTAATTGAACTAACAAGACCGCTATCGTCCGGTTAAGCAAATAACTTCAATAGATACGTAGGTACTAATAACTACATGATAACAAAACCACTCGTTTAACAGCTGTGGATCTGCGTCATTTTGGCTGAAGTGTCGTAATAATTTACATACAAATGAAGATAGATACGTTACGAATCATGCAATGCAGTAACAGTACTTTCAATGTGCCATTTGTAAAATGCACTTTAATGTGTTTTATTAGAATGCGAATGGGATATTAGTGAAACGATAGGTACACCAGCACGTTATTTAAAATTATCTGTCCACTGTCTCGAATGGTATTAAAAATTAATTTGTCTACTGATGGACGATGGATGGGTTAGTCATAGAATATTTGTAAACTTCTCTGAAGACAATATATAAGACTCAAATAGAACCTCTCCTTCTTTGGAACGAACGCGACCGCAAGCACGAAATATTAATTTACTCGCGACACTTCCATTGATTTTTCTATTCCGTGGTGCGTACAATCGAAATCCCGAGTAAAACCAGTCAAGGAAGTTAATCGATAAATACTGCACAATTTTAATACAAGTGGCACGTTTTCCTATTAAATATTTATAAGTAAAGGATGATAAGAAAATTACCGAGAAGTTAAATTAGATTTTCGGCTTAACGCACATTCTTAGGATTTTGCAAAATTGTCGAATAACGCTGGAAATAATGACTTTCTGAACTTTAATATGTAAAGTCGCATCAGGTCGTTTGCTAGAATGTGAACTGGAATTTGCTCTCAATTAATGTTCCAAAGACCTTTATAAATGGATTTATTTGCAAAGACCTTAAGTCCTATACATATACCATATTATCTTCAGCGTTATGTCTCGTGCTTAGAAGGGGACCGCTTAGACCATGATCCAGGATTTAGTGAGTCTGTATTTGAAGCGACAAGCTGAAGAATCAAAAGCAAACAATTTTTGGACCATGGTTACAAATCCAAAGTTCTACTTTGAACCCGCACCCCTCGGTTATGGGGCGCGTGTCCTTATCATTTAGCTACCACCGCTCTATGCTATAAATATATAGTTATGATTGTATTAAGTATAATAAGACGTAGGTACTACATTTCATCTTTGTTATGTTCACAATTTTTGTTCAGTTTATTTTGCTTAGAAATTTTAAATGTGAATGTTAGGTCTGTTTGGGCAGCACTAAAAGCCCTGATTTTAAGGCATCCGCTGATAACGAGCGTCGAGCATGCACCTTTTCGGTACTAGGTACATATTACACTCCTTTTTTATGTTATTCAGTAATTTTAAATATTATTCACGTGTGTAGGTACATGTGTTACCTAATAAACCTTATTCTTTCTACTTTCTCTCTTTCAATAATATAGCCTCACCAAGCAAAAAACGCTGTCGTAAAGAAAAAGTAAGTAAAACTAGGATACCAAACCGCTTAGTATGAAGCAGTCTCCAAACACTATGCCACTCAGTAGTGGCATACCTAACTATACCGTTTGCGGTCCGTGCCAATTTCGTCGGTTGGGGTTCTAATTAGCAGTATTTAATACTAGAGCATAGGTCCCCTGAGCTCACAGGCCTCAGACGGCCCTTCCGAGCGAGTCCCAGTCCTGCAACCATAGATTTACGACGCCACTGCTACTCACCTCGAGCGAACCACAGTGTACACGAAGCAAACGCAACACCAATCGCTCACTGACGTGTGGTTCTCTATGGTAGTAATGCGTCGTCCTCGTCAAAACTCATCCATCGATTTTTGTTTCTACAGAGACAATTTTTCAAGAGATTTTTTTTTTCAGGGCCGATGACATTCGCATTTTTTCTTCACGAGACATGCAAGTTCAAGAAGGCGCATTATTAGCTCCAGCGAACTCATGATAACCCGCACAGCGCAAACATCCTCCAGGATACAATATAGCGAGACTATTTGATTTACAGAAATGAAATGGTAAGAATATAGGGTGGCTAAGACAAATACTTAGGTAATATCAACCTATGCCAATGTAATTTGTGTACACGGAATAATGAATATTATAATTAAAAGTATCTTTACAAAAAAAATAAGAATTAATTTATTTTTTTCCACTTTGGATTTGATTTTACCATGCTTACGCAAAATATAAACGGGTAGGTAAAGGAAAAATTTATTTAAATAATTTGTATTAATTTGTCTTTCCACTTACAAAAATACTTTGCAGTTATTTTTGCCACTGTTTTAGAAATAGATTTCGATTTACTTCTCAAAAATGTTGGCGCTAAGATGGTTCTATTAAATACCTATTTAATTTTAATGCAAAGTAAAGACTTCTTGTTTCAGGGTAAAAAGATTTGGAACACATTAAACTTTAACATGTTAAATATTTTTTCTCATTAGAAATAAAAAATATCCATTATACGGGAAGAAAATTATTTATATATATAAAATAACTTGCAATAAAAGTTCTTGTCTATAAATAACTTTGACCACGAGTAACGCGGTTTTCATCTCCTTTAGAGGACGGGGAGCCATTCGCATGGCATGTCACGTGCCACTTTTGGGGGACCGGCTGAGTAAGTATTATGGCACCGTAGCCATAATACTTACTCAGTACAAGAATAATACAAAAATCTTATTGCTCGAAGACAAGTTCTTTCATAGAAAATGGCCTTTGGATTAAGAAAAGATGTGTTCAAGTAGGCTCAAGTAAAATGCTGTAGCAGCATTACCTTTTGCTACGATTCTTAACTCGTTTTCCGTAGCCTATGAAACATACCAATATCTAAGTGCAGTTTTGTATTACCATTGATTTTTTTTTATACTGACTCTTTAAATAAGTTTCGGTTTTCATTTATTTTAAAAATAACCTTGTTATGTATATTATAAACTTTGGAGGATCTGCTGTAGCAATTAAAAAAAAGTTTAATTACAATTAAATACAGAAAAAACTACGTTAAATAGTTAATTTTATTTTTTCTTCCTTTCCAAATATCAACCCTACTTTCAGTAATTGATTTAATCTAGTACACACTCTAAGCATATAATCTGTTATCAAAACTTACCAAGTGTGCTAACATTATCCGTAATAGATAGCATTTATGCCATTAAAACCGCCCTTAACTGTCTGACTAAGCTTTCTGATTTGACTATATCTGCCTTATACTCGTACCTACAGCCGTAAAGGGGATCAACTGCTTAATGTGACTTCCAAAATTTAACTTCGTTATTTACTAATCCGGATGAAGAGGTGCGATTACCAGGCTCTAATAGGAATGTACTACTAATAGCGCAATATTTGTACGTATTGGTCGGCTACATCTAATGTTTATTGTTTTGATAATAAGAGAATTATTCTCAAAATAATATAATAAATAATACATCCGGCAGGGGGGCGGCCGGGGGCAGTAGGCCCCTTCAACCACATTCAGCCGGGACTAAAACTGGGCTGGGTTAGGTATGAAAAATTGTGAATAAGTAGTGAGAAGTGGCTAGCTTGTCGCCTACACAATCACACACCCAAAACCATTAGTCGCCTTTTACGACATGCTAGGCAAGAACCACAGTTGGCACATTCTTTTCCAGTCCCAGACCAACTTAAGACAATATAATAAATAAAAATAGAATAAACTAGAAGCCTTGTATATTGTAGGAATTTCTGTGTAGGTACTTGACGTATTCTAGGCTGGGACTGGAATAAAAAATTGTAAATCTATGACAATATATAAAGCTGAAAAGTTTGTTTTGTTTAGTTAAATGCGCTAATCTCAGGAACTACTGATCCAAATTTAATAAAAAATTGTGTTGTATAGGTACTTATTATCTTACTTATCGCGGCAGACTATATATAGGCTCTATGTCATTAACCATAAACGGGAGTGTAACCGCGGGCACAGCTAGTTACACTCATAAAAATATAGGGTGCATTCGTCAATTTGAAATTCTTCTATAAACAATTTTCACAAGAAAAAATCACCAAGCAACGATTTTATCTTCTAAAACTGTAAAAAATCTGAAAAAGACGTGTCCTACTGACTATTAAATACCTATACATTTTTATGTTCAGGCGATGTTGCTTGAGAGACAACACCCTCTTCGAATGAGATTAGTACAGAAACAAGGAAAATGGCGGAAAAACAAGAAAACCTTCACTCAACTGTAATAGGATATAAGCTGATTAGATAAATAGTCAAAAGAGGTTCTTAACAGAGTTACATCCCTCTTGCATGTTTAAGTATGTCATCAATTTAGTATATTATATATGATTCTGTTACCATGTTGGTTTGGGACTTAAAAATAATGTGCCAACTGTGTTTCTTCCCTAGCATGTCGTAAAAGATGACTAATGATATATGAGGTATTGAGTATGTGATTGTGTAGGCGACGAGCTAGCTAGCCACTTGTCACTACTTATTGACAATTTTCTATCTGACCCAGCCCAGTTTTATTTTTGGCTAAATGTGGTTAAAGGAGCCTGCTGCCCCTTTAACTCTACCTGCCCCTTCGGAGATTATGGGCTTTATGTTATATGTATATGAATAAGTATATAAATCAATTTTGGCTAGAACGAAGACAGTTATAGTAAAGTAAGTAATATATTTACTAGACGAAATTGATTCATATACATAGATACTATTAGTACATTGATTACACAAACGTAAAATAAATACTAAATCTGTCTTTATGAAATGATGAGGGTACTTTTATTAAAATAACTTTACGTCTGAATTATCTTTAGTCCTCACAGCTTCTTAAAATCTTGAGCGCTTGATTAAATCATTAGGCTATATAAACAACTCAACGATAGTCAATCTCCATACCTGCGTTTGACACTAATGGATTGCTAATTATGCAACAAATTAGCTCAGGTTCCCGGTAATCTCAGTAAGAAGACGGATACTACACTGTAAGTAATTAATTTAAATTGACTAGCCCGTTGGTCGAGTGGTCAGAGACCCTGGCCACGAAACTAAGGATCGCGGGTTCGAATCGCGCTAGGGACAAATGTTTCGTGTGATGAACATGGAGACATTTGTACTCGAGTCATGGATGTTTATAGACGTATTTGAGTACATATGTCCGTTCACCTAGTATAGATAGGACAAGCTTATAGCTTAGTTTGGAACTAGGGAATTGGTGTGTCAGTCCGAAGAATTTATTATTTAAAAAGTATCTTCGTAAAAGCACCAAGCGTGTCAAGGATTTCAATTTACCTTATTAATAGATAGTAAACTGATAATTGGTGCTAAAAGTAATAGGTTTCATGAAGTTTAGGATCTAATTTATCTAGTGTTAGATCTTCATATAGGTACCTACATATACCTAAAATAAAAATAGTAAAAGTATTAAGTAAGTAGTTTAACTTAAGTTATTGATGGGTCAATTCCCACACTTTTCTTCATCGATTTCAGCTAATGCCTTCTGATTTCGAATCACGTTTCTTAATTTTTGTAATCTTTGTAAAAAAATAAAAATTTAAATATTTTTAATACCTACCTGCATGAACTTAATTTTTGTATTAAAAGCGCATTTTATATTAGACTCTTGAGTCTGGTAAGCTAGTTTTTTGTATTATGTGCTTTAAAGAAAATTTTCAGTAACATTAAGTTTCAACAGCTTAAAAAAGCATGTACCTACCCGCTTTTATATGTCAATAAGGGTTTTCACAAATACAAAAACCGCCAGATGGCACGAGGGAGTCTGTTGGTCTTATCACTGTCACTATTGGCTATTTGTTGGCAGCATGTCAGTTTGTTCTGAAAACTTACCAATGAGGAGGGTGACAAGACCGTACGTCACAGTTGCGCCATCTATCTGATGTTTTAATTTAAAAAACCCTCATTAATTTGTCATCTACATGCACTACTGTCCAGTTTTCACTTAAATGCCATCAAAGTCACCAACATGCCTATCCATGACAACACGGAAATGTTTCTATCTCTATTTATGCCAGTAAATAAGTTAATCACCACAAAATGGACTGCTAACCGTAAATGTGCGGAGACTAAACGTTTCCGCCATTTCTCTAAACGGCGCGCGTCGTAAGTCGTTGCTATGATTTGTGGTACTGGCGAGCATCCAAAAGCTTCACGAAACCTCAAATTAGGGTCCATTTGAGTAAGGCGTTGGGGATGACTCTAACTCATCTTTATACATTCTTAATACTTTTTATTTATTAAGCCTTTTCCGTTTGTTAAGAATTCCAAGTGTTGGTAATTAAATGCTCATGGTTTGCTGGAGCTAAGCGAAGCAAGCTCTTGTTCCTGGATGAGTGAGATTTAATTATGTGGTTCCCACACAGGTAATGGTTAAATATTTTTGTTCTGCTTAATTGACCACTTTTCTATTTAAATATGAACTTAGTCAATGAAGCCTTCACTTTCCTATATCAGGTTCGCCTGAGTTTTTCAAATAAGTAGTTTAATATTGATAACTGACATTGACGAAACATCAAGGCCGGTTTGCTAAAGTAAAACGTTATTCAGAGAATGCAACATTATAAACCCATTAGGAAAATGTACCTCACCAAATATGTAAGCCAAATACGTAAGTCTAACTGCTGCCCACTAACATTCCTACAACGTGTATAATCGAAATTGTTATCATAGCTCCCCTAAATATTTCTGAGAAACGTCGGGAAAACGTACGGAAATGCTCAAGTAGGCACGCGAGTTGCATTGCTTAACACTGAGGTTGATGTCGAGATCCGGGTTCATTAGAGTATATTATTTTAGTAAACAAATATTAACAGTTATTTGTGGCATTGGGATTGGTGAACATATGTAGGTATACAGGGTTTGTAGGTACACACCTAGTTTATCTCTCATTCCTAGCAGTCCGCTCTGACTACGATTCTACATTTAACAAATCTGATTATTAAATTGAGACGACGTCATCTGGCCTTTGAAACCAAGTTGTAAATAAAGGAACCTGTCTATTTGATTTTATATATTGCAAGGTTCGATTAATTATAAAGTCTTTTTATTATCGATTTGATCAATTATAAAGTATTTGTATTATATACTTAGGTCTACGGTCGAGAATCAATATATAATGAAACCCTACGTAGTTTGGTAGTGTTATTTATTTTCTTTTTGTATAATAGCTATATATAGGTAAGTGCTTTTTTTAGCCCATATAAATAAAAATATGTTGAATTTGAATTTATGAAAAAAAACAGCAGGTTGTCTAATAATAGTGCCTACTTATTGGATGGAGTAGCTTACTCCATCACAAATTCTTACCACTCGCGGCTGTACTTCATGCTATAGGTATAACGTTTACATGACAAAGTATGGAGCTACAGAATACAAATCTTAGTTTGTATCATATAAGGCAAAAAGACTAATAATAATACATGATTGCGCAAGAACAAGTTAATAAGGTAGTTACATAGGTACTTAATGTTTCAGTATAAATTCAAGATAAAAAAAGTTTACGTAGGTAGGTATTTTGAATATCTCCACGTTGTTTTCAAGTAAATATCTAATAAAGTATCTAGTACAAAACTAGAAAACAAATAGGTACACAATCGTAACAACGTTTGGTATTTAATATTGTATTTAGTTAGGGTAACATAGAGCCCTATCTCACTGTCACTGTCTTCTCTCCGTCCATTTGCTACAAGTCTAGGGCTCCTAAATAAATCATCTACCTAAAATTCTGATATATTCTTGATATAGGTAGTACCTACCTACCTACTATTTACCTGCTAATCAAACATGAAAGAGAATCAATGGACGACAGGAATAAAAAACCTCTGCTTAATTTTTTTTACCTCGAAACGTGGTAGGTACATTTGAAAATGTCAATTCTTACTAGTAGGTAGCTAACTAGCTAAACTTCACGCCACTTCCATAGCGGAGTAGGCAAAGAGGACTAACCGCCATATGGCACGATCCTTACACACCTAACTTTCTTCTCCAACATTTATAATATTTTCATACAAGCTCTATGGTTTTTGTGGCTTCTAACATCACATTCTGTTAATATACGCCCAATTTAGTACTACCTGACTAGTTAGTACTATTTATAAAACATTCAGCTCAATAACACAATTTGAATTAGGATTCAAAACAAACAGCAAAACCTATGCTACTCCACTATATGTTGTACATCTATGACCAAACAAATACAAGTTTTGGTATTTGTTTTTTAAGGAAGAACCTAACAAATAAATTAATTCATATCTACTAATTATTTTTTCAAAGACCTTGATGATTCGACATATTTTGAGAATTTTGATATTTTAATATACTAAACAGATAGGTATTAAGCAAATTTATACCTATCTCCTATTAACATTTTACTTTATATATTTGTATCTACTTAACTGAAAGCTGGTCGTTGACTGATACTATCGAGCTTGAAGTAACATAAGTACGTGCCAAGTTCGAAACGTTATACCACTTTAGCTGTTCCAAAGTTCAGTGAAATCTTCATTTATTACCAAACCTAAAAACAATATTCATTGGCGAGGATGGAATAATATTTTAATAAAAATTCAGAACTTAAAGGTAACTTAAGCAAATAGTAATCATTGATTTGGTTATTTCTAGTTAGCCTGTTACAACGACTAAGGGTGGCGACGGTTGTAACTCAGTCGTGATGAGGTAAGGGTTCTTACCCTACGTTATACCCTTTTTCTTACCCTACGCTACGTTATACGTACATAGGTTAACAAAGCAGTGGTACATTCTTATGTACCACTGCTTTTTTAACCTATGTACGTATTTATACCACTAGCTAGGCGATAAGGTAGAATATCGTAATGAATGGTACACATTCAAACAACTATGTCGTGTAATAATGTCCTTAAATTATCTTGTTCCTTATCATAAATCTAAAAAGGTCAGATCGGCATTCGCTTCAATGATATTACAAGATTCGCTAAATCCTGAATCATGATTCAACTTTACATATATATATATAACATCACGCCCATAATCCCCGCAGGGGTAGGCAGAGTCTAAAGGGCAGCATGCCCCTTCAACAACATTCAGCCAAAAATAAAATTGTGAAAAAGTAGTGACAAGCGATAAACCTGTCGCCTACACAATCACACACCCAAAACCCGATATACCATTAGTCGCCTTTTACGACATGCTAGGCAAGAATCACAGTTGGCATATTCTTTTTAAGTCCCAGACCAACATGGGATAGTGGGCTGGGTTGGATGAAAAGCTGTGAAAAAGGAATGACAAGGGGCTAGCTCGTCGTCTACTCAGTCACATACCCAAAAACCCGTAAACAATTAGTCGCCTTTTACGATATGCTAGACAAGAACCACAGTTGGCACATTCTTTTTTTTTGTCCTAGATTAACATGGGCCAAGTCCCAGACCGACATGGGACTAAATGATCGATTATCCATAAATTGGAGTGATTCCAAGTCAGTCAGTCAGTTTCGACGTCGCAATATGCAAGTAAGCGTGAGTAATGTAGGGGCCCGAGTACATATCTCTACATAAGTAGGTATATCATTCCATTATACCCAATGATGAGAGCATTTGATAGATACAAGTAAGTCCATATTTCTCATCTTCCATCAATAGAAAAGTAAAAGGCATTATAACAAGGATCGTGGTACACATGATATATTTAATAAACGTAGATACGTAAATTAGTATATATGAAATAAGAACATAATATCTTATACCTATTGTAAAGATATACCTAGACAAATAGGGGAACTGAAAAAATATAATTTAACTTTTTCAGTTACCCAATTTGCCTTTAACAGTCACTACACACCTCTGTCTGTCTTTCAAAGCTTCCGTCATTCTTCCGTTTTCGGCAAATATAGGATCTTAAAAATGTTTTTGAAACCTCTTCTGGAAATAGACTAGTTGTACAAAGTACTTAGTCATAAATCTAAATCATATTTAAGTAAGTGGGTATATCTAAGTCGCCCAGGCAAGCTAAAATCAATTTAAAAGCTAGTAAAATAAAATTAAACAAGAAAAGAATTAGAATCGATTTACCAATCTCGAAGAATATTAGAAAATAGCCATAAATTTTCTAAAAGAGTGCGAAACAATGTCGAAGTTGTAACGTAACTACAAAATTCAATTTGCAATGACCCATTTATTAAGGTGAGGGTCCGGAAAGGGTCCCCTGTAAGCAATTACTAGCTTTCAGATTTTGCTATGGACTCTATATAGACTTTAATTTGTTATTAATTGTAGAGTATTGTATTTTAATTGAGCGACGAGCGAAATTGTTCATAAATGAGAAAAAAAAATGTTTAGCGAACAAACGCGATGAAAAATTTACCTCGATTAAACTTGTCTTTCTTCAATCTTTGCTTCGTTAACGGTAAAATTTTTACAAACGGCTTTGCAGAATACCATTAATGCAAAATTGTTTGCACGCACGCGTTGCATTCATGACTCGCTCGGTTCACGTTGATGTTAAGTATAGGTAGGTACCTACGTCAGGAACTTGAGAATTAAGTACGCTGAGCTTGGCAACTAGGTAACTGGAATTTTATTACTAGAACTATGTATATAAATAAATGGACGGGTATACCTCAGCCTTAGCTTTTAGCAAAAAAGTAAGACGACTTGAAAAGAGCTTCTAGTCGGTCCTAGACGCTTCTAGTAGTTCATTGAACAACATTAGCTTTCTTAGTGGAAGATCTTTCACAAAAAAAAGATACCTAATACTAGTGTATGATCATACACATAAGAGAAAAGTAAACAAGTACCTACTTACCTGGTCTGGCGCTACTTACTTAGTATATATGAATAAACTGCGCAGTTGTTAAGCAAGCCTGCTGTAACACGGTGACAGTAACCCCCCAGGGCATATGAAATGATTCAGAAGCAATTCATGTAATCATAAAGTAGGTATATGTAGACCCAGACACGAGATTAGAATAAAAGTTGCCAGTAACATAATTACGGCGAGGACAGGCAGGACAAAATAAAATTAGCTCCCCTCTCACTGTAGAAACACGCTATGTGATGGTCCCGAAGGCAAGCCCTCCATCGCCTACATACATTAGCTTAACTGTAGATTTCCTCGGAGACCCGCGAAGGACACGCTCAATATTAAGTACATTCAACATGGAGGGTATTCTTTCATTTTTACTTTTCAATCATTCAGAACACAAAAGATCAGAGCTGTGAGTGCGTAGATATATCTGTATTTTTAAGTTTGTGGCACTTTATCGAAAGTTAAAGTATAAACACAAATTAAAATTAAGTATATTGAAAATGATATACTTAGGTACACAATATAGTAAAGTTAAGCTATATTGCACACACATTAAGTTTCATGAACGTAAAACGATAATGATCATGCAGCAACTGAAACTGAGTTTAAGTCTAAATCGTGAATATACACTACCTACACTGAAATATTACCTACGCAGAACCCGCTTTGCAGGTTCTCTAAAATACGACTTGAATTAATATTTGCCTCGTCTAAGCGAAATGACTGAAAGCCTCCAAATGTGGCTAAATTAATTTTTCTGCCGGGTAAACTAAATTTACGGTCACGTACAAGCAAAATTATGCTCGTAAATGATTTCATTTTGTACGGAAAAGCATCCTTTAGAACTTTTTATGAAAAACAGACGTTGAACAAATTTAAATACTTTGGTGCACTTAGTATTTATGTTTATTTCGTACGTGTAAAATCTGAATCAAATTAAATTTATGAATTTTAAATTTGCCTTGTAGTCTCAAATTAATTCCGATGTAGTAGTATGAATAGAGCCAAGGTATAATGTGGTTTTAATCTATCTACATCAGACGTTTATTCATTAGGTACTTATACTTGGCGGACGTTTGTGACTACGTTCATGGGCGTACGCCGATTTTGGTCCATTTCCCCTCCGCGGGGGTCCTCGGTTCCTCGTACCGGGCTTAGTAAGCTCACGACCTGGACCATCCAGGGCTGAAGCTAAGAGTGATCCTGAGGTGGGCCGTGACTGGTATTTTGCCAGCCCCTCGCGGATTTGTATTGTCGAGGAGGAGCTAGGTGTTGTCGTTGCCCGCTTCGGCCACCCAGCAGGAGCGCACTGCCACAGTTGGTTGCGGGAGGCACGTACAGGGCCCGGGTGTACAGGGCCTTGCCCTCAATTCGAGTCGCCGGGCGGAGGTCGGCCCCGCTGAAGAGGTGCTTTCCGCGTGTCCGTCTGTCTTCTCAGAGGGCATAGTGTGAATATACCCTCGACCCCGGTCGCGGGGACAACCGACGTTAGACTTCTGAGCGGAGTTCGTTAAGACGTTGCTGGGTGGCCTAGCACGTCTCGACGTGCGCACGTGCACGTTGTTGAGCATCCGACGCTCCCGTAGGGTGCACAAAAGCGATCACCGCCGCGCAGGGTAGTTCGCACATTACAGCACGCGAGCACCCGGAGGGGCTGCTGCTAGTTCCGACAGTGGGCATACCGGCTCTTCCGGTACCGCGCAGACGTAGGTCACGTTGGGGTTTAAGTCGGTTCGAGCCCGATACACCGCCCTCTGTGGCCCTGAGCAGACTGTGACAGATCGTGGCAGTTTTCCCAACAAAAGAAAAAGACATTTCGCTTCTAGGTGGTTATAGACAAAGCTATTCAATAACTATTCAAAACACTATTAGTGATGTATCTAGCTATGTACGGTGTGACAATTGCACTTGCTTTAGAATGTCATCTCATTTGAATTCCCGATTTAGGGCATAAAATATTGAGCTTACCAATGAAGTAAAAGTAGTACTTTTGTATAAACATGCGCCACTTACCGAGGATAGGGAAACAGGCCAATACAGAAATACCCGATGCTCCTGCTTCTCCTGAGACGTGGCCTGTGCCACGAAATGACATAGGTACATTGATATGATTCTAAAGAAAGCACTTGTGTTATGGAAATTGATCAGTCAGATTTAACAACTGCACAACAAATAACCACAGTCGAGATAAATCTATGTTTCAAGATATCACTGGTGGTTAGTTCTCTTAAACTTACATAAGACTGATATTGGTATGATTTATCAGGTGATGGACTGGCCACTTTGTTGAAATAATAATTCACCGTTTTAGTAGGCAGGCGGCACATCCAAATTAGTAAACGCTCAGTTACATCTATCAAAAAGGGTTAACGGGGAAATGAAATAAATAATACCACATTAGATTAATGCGCGAGTATAATATTATAAAATACTTTCAGCCTATAGAAACATAATCCTATGGTTCTAAACCGATATTTACACAACAAAAAAGGCGGGAGGCACGGATCTCGGAAACGAGAGGACATGCCCCGGAGCTAGGATCACTACATCATTACATGACACACGCGGCCGCGCCGACGCGGCCGTCCGCCTCACCGGAACCTAGCAAGGTTTAATAAAATATCTTACATACATAGATACGACGTTACATTACATCACAGCGTCAGTATAGTCTCGATTTTAGTTCCTACGAATAGACGAACACTCCGGTCGTATCTACGGTCGGCCGGCCGGCGGCTCAGTCGTCGTGCGAGCGCGGCTCGGGAAGCCGCGCGCCGACAGCGGGTCGGGCGCGGGCGACGCGTGCGGCGCGGGCGAGGCGGCCGGCGACGCGGCGGGCGACGCGCTGCCCAGCGGCGACGGCAGCGTGGCGTACACCGTGGGCCGCGGCGGCTGGTACGAGGGCGCGTACGAGTCGCTGCGCGGGTTGTAGAAGGGCGAGTCGTCGGCGCAGCAGTCCAGGTTGGGCGAGTAAGGCGTGGCGGCGCCGCACGAGGGGCGCGTCGTCGCTGGGCCGGTAGGCGGGCGCCACGGGCGCGTACACCGTGCGCCGCGGCGGCGACGCCTCGCGCCGGTGGTGCGACGACGGCGCGTGCGCGTCCGACCAGCGCGCCTTGCTGGGCGTGAAGTCGCCCTTCACGTACAGCTGGATGGGGCGCCGGAACCCCTTGCTGGCGTGCTGCGGCACGCCCAGGATGCAGCACTTGCTGAACCCTACCTCTGGCGACAGCAGGTACTCCCGGAACTTGTTCGGGAATAGCTCGATGGAATTGAAGTTTTCATATATTGTTGGCTGTAACGATAAAAACAAAATTATTAATATACGGAAATAAAATTACACCAATATCATATGCATTTTAGACGTGGTGACGTAGGAAAAAAGACTGCCAGCCTAAATTGGGAATGGGCAGGTCATGTGTGCTCAATGCATCCAGACCATTTGAAGAAAATATCCACTGTTGAGAGCAGACTGATAGAAGGCGTCGGGGTTGGCCACTAGCTCGATAACGCAAAGTATTGGCTAATTTAGTTTGGGGGAAGCTGGCCCAGGAAAAAGAAGTGGAAAATGGGACCTTTGCCCAGCAATGGAACAGTTATATAAAAAAAATTAAATTATTTCGAATGTATATCTAAGAATTTGACAGCTTAGTTTTTTGTCGCCACACTATAATAATAAATGCAGCAATAACATTTCCGGCTGAATGTGACATGCATTATGAAGTACATTAGTATGTATGCATATCACTCATACGTATAAACTACTTTTGCATTGCATCATAATAAGAAATATCGTTCGATAGTGTTAACATAACATTCATTGATCAACGCAAAAGTTTAATATCTAATACC
Source organism: Glyphodes perspectalis (assembly GCA_951394215.1). NCBI lineage: Eukaryota > Metazoa > Arthropoda > Insecta > Lepidoptera > Crambidae > Glyphodes > Glyphodes perspectalis. Next base: position 10,718,423 of record OX596203.1, read on the forward strand.
ATAATTATTTACAAGTCTTGTAAGGATATGAATACATAATTCATCAACAGAAACTACTGATTTTGATTGTCGTAACACCCACTTGTCTAAGGCAACAAATTTGCCAACAGAATTGTACTTAGGAGCTTGTCATAAAGATAATTTTTCAACTTTTTTTTTTTCATGCTACTACTAATATAGATTGAGAAAATAAAAAACAATTGCGAAAGATCACTTCACCGAAACCGACCTTTTATTCCAACTAGAAGGTTCGTTGAAGAAAAACTGAACTTTATTTTTTAGCTAAATATGATATTAAGAATTTTATTGCTAGTTGAACTCAAAAATCCCTTAGGGTAATTACGTGATGATTTGTATTATATATTCGTATGTAAGTTTATTTATCAACATTCATACCGTTAAACGTTTTTTCTTCTTATAGCTGGCCCAGTTCTGCGCTTCAAGCACGAGCTTGCCGCCGGGGCGCAGGTCGGCGAACATCCGCCGGAACGCGCGCTTGAGGCCCGCGTCGCCCCAGTTCAGGTGCAGCCACTTGGTGGTGGAGAGGCACAGGATCAGGTCGAACTGCGGACTGTCCCCAGACCCCACCGCCACGTCCTCGCGAGGCACGTAGTTGCCCTGGAAATAAAGTGTAAAAACTAATGTAGTCGGTCAAAAATCGTGCACAATATATAAAAATATATTATCTAATTATCTAATTACATTATACAAATAGAAGAAAATATCTTTAATAAATCAAGAAAGGTTTGACTAAGGATGACATGTTAAATGAGTAACTAGAGTAGGCGTGCGTTATTATAATATTTCCATAAAAAGAATTGCTTTCTGTTAGCAACATAATTTTGTAATCATTTTTAAAAATAAATTAATACTTCGATTTTGAACTAAAAACATTTCGTTTTGAAGATCTCAAAGTGTACTTATATGTAAAAAAAAGATTTCAAAAAATATATAACATTCTGTAATATATGAGTTAGGGGCCGTCCATTAATCACATGATGTTTTTTTGCAACTTTTTATATACCCCCCCCCCCCCCTGGTGATACGTGGTGAGGTTTTTGTACTACCCCACTCCCCCAGCTAAGATCGCGTGTATTTTTTTGTACATACTAAGTAGGTATGTTTTTATTGTAGGTAGGTTTTTTTCGCGCATCACGTAGATAATTTCTCTCGACCTCCGCGTAAGGATGCCTAAGTTACATTTCTTGGATTATTGGCAAGACAGGAATTATTTAACATAATTAATACATAATAAATTATAACATAATTAAGACTCGGCCATCGCATGAAAACACGTGTAAATCAAATTATTTAGTGCGATGGCCAAGTCAATATATTTATATAGAACATTAAAGATTTTTAATGTTTTGTATAAATATACTGTATAAATATTATGTATATTATGTATCTCTCTGACTTATGAACTTTTATTATTTTTGTAGGTAGCCTTCCGTTTTCTCTTTTCCGGTACTACTTCTTGAGCTTCAGCTACAGTTTTTCTAAGAGCCCACTCCCTGTCTCTATGCGTTTTTCTGTGAGGCTTTGATGTCACAATTTTTAACAAATCTGGACGGTAAATGCTTCTTAGTCTGTTGTATTCACAAATTGAAGATTCCTGCGCTTTACTTCCAAAGTCGACATTAATTAGATGTAAACCGCTCAGACTTGTAACTGTAAGACTTGTAATTGCGGAATGAATTCGCATGACGGGAATACCCATTTTTTGCTCGATTTGACAGGGGCACTACCATGCGCCTATATTTATATGGGATTACAAAGTTATTTAATCAGTTATGTATCTAGAAAACTGGACCGAAATTGAAAAAAATTACTCGACTTGGTGGGGCACTACCATGCGCCTTTATATTTATATGGTCTTACAAAGTTATTTAAGTAAGTAGTTAAATATTTATAAAACTGGACCGAAATTAAAAAAAATTGCTAGACTTAACGGTTGCACTACCGTGCCCCCAAATATTTTAGTTTTTCCTTAATTCATTCACCAAACACTACTTATATTCCAAATTTGAAGCTTCTAGGTCTGCTAGAAGTGTCTTAGAATTTTGATGATCGGTCAGTTAGTCAGTGAGTGACAAAATTAAGAAACTTTGACCCGTTATAATCTTAAACTACTGGTTCAAATTGAATGTAATTTGAAATATACCGTCTCTTTACAATGTCTGCATAGTTACTGAAAATTCAGTCTTCTAGTTTTAGCCACAACGAAGTTACAGGGGGTCGAAAATGGCCTGAATTGCTTTGAGAAAAGGATGGTACGGCCGTGCCGCTTTTTTGCTCGACTTGGCGGGGGCACGGCAGTGCCCCCAGATGTATATCGGTTGCGAAAATAAATACACGTGATATCTCCTTCAACCCCCACTCCCCCCTTGTGATATTTGGTGACTTTTTTCCGGATCCCCCCTCCCCTCCAAATCAACATCCACCACATCCAGCCCGACACGACCCGACACGACTTAACTAAATACCTGACAAACACGACAGACCGACTTCCCCCCTCCCGGCCGTACCTGTAAGTCGCACCCGCTCGCTGGCGGACTCGCTAGGCTTCCCGAATGGGTCTCACCTGGTGGGTCTGACCGCGCCGAGGGTGCGCCGGATTAGCGCGAGAGGGGGACTATTTGACTTAAAGGGACCCCAACCGCTCGGCAACAGTGAGTGCCGAAGAAGAAGCCCGGGCAAAGAGTGTTAACTCGAGGCCCGAAGCCGCCCTTCAAAAGGCGAAGACCCGCGACCTTCCCTCCATGCCTCACGTGATTAATGGACGGCCCCTTTTGAAAGCATTCTTGTGGGATAATTGTTTATATCTTTAGAACCTCATAGCATACACATTAAAACTAAATCCTGTATAGTCGCTAGCGATATATAGGCCCAAAAGATTATAAACATTTATAATCTATGTTATTTCTGTGTTTCATAAATGTATTGCTTATTTTTTTTTCTTTTAACTGTTTACCTACCTGTCAAAATCTTCTCTCACCTTGTTTTAAGTACCATCAATAAATGTTTGAACAAAATGTCTTATCGTGTTTAAATATTACTTAAATAACAAAGTCCGAGTTTGCGGAAATACCTCTAGCTGAATTCGTAACAGGATTTAATTAAACGGGTTCTAAAGCGACCACGATAAGCGGCCGTTAGCCTATCTAGATAAGCGGCGATGCCAAAAACGTGTCGCAACTGGTTTATTTTTATATGTAATTTTTATCAATACTCTAACAATAACTTAGCGTGAATATATTTTGATTTCGCAAAGAGGCACTTGTTTATGTGCAACAATTAAATACAACATTGAGAAAGGGCAGCTAAAATGACTTATATATTTCTTATAAATCGAAATGTGACCTATCCGAGGTTTTTTAAAGGTTCTTCAAAAGTCATCGCAAAAGCAAATGCAATCGAAATATATTTAATGTTGGTAATGTCCATAAACTATACATACTTCATGCTATTTGGCAGGCTACTTACTTATTTGCCACTTTTCGTCGAATAAAAATTCGCCGCTATTGTAGCAAACAAAATTCTTTATCGAAATTGATTGTCTCCATCTTACAGCTCTACATCATCCATTTCAGAATAACATCGAAGAATGTGTCTTAATATATTAGAAAATTCAAATTTTGGCAGGACTAGAATGTTTATAATAACAGCCAGAAGTTACCAACCTGTTTGAACGTGACGTTGTAAGGAAACGTCAGCGGCGTCAGCACCGTGGCCGGGTCTCCTAAAGGTCCGTACAACATCGACATGGACATCGGAAAAAAGCACTGCCCGTGCTCCTGCCTATTAATGGCCTTCCTGTTTTTCCTCGGCCGCCTCACCTTCCTGCCAGGCAACTTTTTAGAATCATCCAACTTTTCTTTAGAGTCAGTGACGCAATCGTCACATTTCCTTTCTTTACACGAAGCGCAATCTTTCTTCTCGTCATCCATGTCTGGTTTCTTGTCTTCCTCTATCTTTGGTGTTTCTATTGGTACTGGTATGAAGGACTGCAAGTTTTTTCTTGCTCTTCCTGTAATAATGACAGTAAAAAAAACATATTAACGTCGCACAGAGGGGCAAAATACCCTCATATGTGGCAGAAAATCCGAATAATAAAATTCGATATTGAACTACCCACAACGGGCTTCTAATAAATCATGGACCAATGCTTCATTTGACACTATCAAAGTGACTGATAACTTACACGCATTCCTATTATAATTAACGTTCGTGGCAAGTTGTCACAGTGCTACTGATTATAAATTAAATTACATTTATTTTAGTTGTGTTGTAGTGGTATTATTATAGAAAACTAGTTTAATTAAACTATGGAACCTTCAAGTTCAGGTATGTCGCAATATTTTAGCATTATTAAATTCGGTATTAGGGTACAGTAAACATATATAACCAAGGTATAAATATATTATATTACGATTTTCACTAAATTAAAAAACATCTAAGGTTTTATTTATGTTCTCCAGTGAATTCAAGTTGATTTTTTTTTTGTAAATAACCCATGCAATATCTGCATCGCGAAAGTGAAGTAAAAATTTGCTACTTTCTGCTACTTACCTACATTATAGCGATTTTTGTACTTTAACTGTTTAATTGCCATAATGAAAAATTAATAATTTTGTTCTAGGAACGAGTTCAAATACAATATTTATTTCAAGAAATGAACATAATGCGATGCTCGGGAGAAGAAAGTTTTGATAAAAAATTTAAGTTTTTGATTTCCGAGTTGCGAAAACGTACAAAATGTGACGAAAAAGATGTTATTAGTTTAAATCAGAAATTGTCAAAATTTAAGTATGAATATAGATCAAGATGGTTCAAAGCTTGTAGAATCGATGAAAAATTTAGAAAAAGTAATAAGGATTGGCTTGAAACATCAATTTCGTTTCCTATCTTCAAGAAACAAAATTTGAAGAAGAATCGCGGCCGACCGGAAATTTCATTTGAGTTGTCATCTGAACGTTCAAAACGTGCCAAAACACAGTGCTTACGGGAATCAACTTCTGTCTCATCATTAGTCCACGCTACTTGTATGAGTCTTCGCGCAGATGGGCAAATTCAAGCATCAAAAGTTATAAAAGATATTGTCGCTCTCTTGGTCATATTTAGTATTCACAAAAGCAATTATACTGGAAAACATATTTAATGCCAACAAAAAGGGTATCTTGCCCCAGTGTGCGTCGTCTCAAAAAACAATCAACATTTCGTTTCACAACTGTTTCTAGTAATTGACTAACTAAAATAGAACACTCGCTTTATAGCGTAAAACTAAAGAACACCTAGAACAATTCATCATGATAGTTCGACTAGAAAAGAGGATTTTATTACATTCCTACTTCAACTGTAAAACTTGGACATGACAACGTATGGCGGGTCCGTAATATTTAAGATTGCGTTTTATTTTAACAATTAATCATTATTACTCATAAGAATATGAAAACGAGGCTTAATACTTAACACATCATTGCAAATATTGTACAAAGGACGAACTTTAGTTAAGTTGTCGAAAGTAACAATAACACGCCAAAAACAACGACAGCGTCCATTTCCAACACTAAGGTCGAGTATCGCGTGTATCTTGCCACGATGTCTGTTAAAAAAACAACTCAAGTCTTTCATAAACTGATGTAACTTTTTTGCATAACATGATTCAACTGTGAGTGACCTTGAAACTGACTATTATTGTTACACCACGTCACACGGCTCCTTTTATGACCATGTGCTGTAAATCTCGATCTTAGCATAATATCACGGAACGATATTGTATGAAGCTATTGGCGAGATTGCTTAATTTCGAGTTTAGAAGTAATTTGTGGAATAAGACCTATCCATGTCTTTATATAAATCTAATTAGGTTATAAATAACATTGCTAGTCAATTGCGTCGATTATTTGGTCTTAACCTAGGATTTCCCTTGTACTACATCTTTGAAGACCAGAACTGGTCTCCAAAACAATCACGATGAATAAAATCGCCAATGAATCCGACTGGCAATCGAATTCGGAACCTCCCGCAATTTAACTACTGACCTATCTTCCGAAACACTGCATTATCAAAGGTTGAACTTGTCAATTATAGATACTTAAATATAGTATTTTAAGTTTTGTACGTACTTTGTAAAGAAAAAAGATTGTAATATAATGCGACGTAAAATTTTTAGGACGTAAATAAGCTCCATGGTCCGATCTTTGCCTTTAAAGGAAAAGACTCTCCCAGCCTTACATACAAAGATTTAACTGACAAAAAAAGAAGATTGGCAAGTATTATTCTGTCTACATTTACAAAGGACCATTTCGCTGCGTCCACTTTGCAGGGGACTCTCTGAATGGGTACATTCAAATTAGGCAGCCAGCGCACATCTGCCAATGTTTATCGTAACCAATCGGCGCAGGCGCATGGTCACTGTGGAGTATTACGCTGGTCCGATAAATGTTCGTGTCAGATCAGCGTCGTCAAGCGTCGACGTGCAACGAACTCGTTGCAAAAAGTTAGGACGAATGTCACACAGTGCCACATAATTAGCGCAATTAAAAAAAAAGACTGCCACATAGCTCCAGTATGTCTCCAGTTTTATGACTTTATTGTTAAAATCTTAGCAGAACTGCAGCGCAAGCGTCTCCAATGACGAGCATGAGTGTTGAACCGAAAGGTGTTAGTCGGAATAAGAGCAAATTAAGAAATTCGCGTAATAGGTCCCGCCTTTAACCTGGCATTAGACCAACATCTTTGCACAGTATAAGAAAAAGTCGCCGTTTCTGTCTGTTCGCTTAGATCTATTAAACTAAAGCAAGGGATGTTATCATGAAATTTTCACCAAAAGATAGAGTGATTCAAAAGGAAGGTTTATGTGTATAGTTTTATATCATTTTGTGCACATCCTGTGAATCCTGGGTTGGTCGATCGTAATGTACATGAAATAGGAATATTAACTTGGGACTTGAAAAGAATGCGCAAGCTGATTTTTGCCTAGCATGTTTGTTTGGATATTGGGATTACAAAAGTTTTGGTGAGGCACTAAAATCTATTTCATTTAACATGCGACGTAAGTTTCAGCCTATGGTGTCAAACATGCATTGGTGGGTTACATTCTTACTGACCCAAAAGCCAGGACAAATCACTAGGGTGTGTCGCACTTCGATCGTAATGGTGAAGCTCCGTAGAATAAATAAATTAATAAAGCCTTTATTGTTCCATTGGCATGTACACTTGAATGAATCATAGTAGATAAATATGATTTACGTCTGATATGCCTGCCATGCCTGCCTGTCTGGACCCCATTTCGGGTGAAGGCCTCCATAGGATATCTCCATAGGATACTGACCATTAAATACACGTAAACAAACAAGATACTGACCAATAAGTACAGGGTCGATGTCGATGCCGACAGCGGAGCGCGCGCCCAGCGTGCGCGCCACGGCGATGGTTACGTGGCCGACGTTGCAGCCGATGTCCAGCACATCCTTGTTCTGGAACAGGTGCCGGTGCATGTCGAACACCTGCAAGCGCACATCCATCATCGCGTTCAGGTTGCGATAGCCGTAATACCTGAAAATTAAGAAACAGCAGGTCAGTAAATAGCTTACTGGTAATGGTGACATAGTATGTTATTTTATGTTGTGATTTAATCACCTACACCCGGTGGTGTAGGTGATTAAATCTTTGTCGGTGGAATGGTGATTCATTGAATATTTGCATTTTAGGCAGGCATTGGGTTTAGGCAATAATAAAGTTTAAAGCTTTAACAGTAACAGATATATCAATATTAAACAAAAACCAAAGAATAAAATTTTAAAGGACTTTCAAAATTTCTTTTACATTATGTAATATAAGCTAGTAGAGTATAACGTACACAAAATGTAACTAGCAAAAACATAACTATTAGTGCAGGAAATTATTTATAAATATCATTAGAAATCTTAATAAATTTAATTCAAGGACGAAAATAAAATAACATTAAATAGTTTATTATTTTTTGAAGTTAGGCTACTTTTATTGAATTGACCAACCCAATTTAAAAAGCAAATGCATTTCTATTCTGCAATGATAAACAAACTCTGCTTGCTTATTTCCAGGAAATCAATTAAACCACAGAAAGTGATAAGTTTCATTTGTGGAATACAAAACTGAACACTGCAGAATAATTAATTGTTATTATTCTAATGGCTGGTTAGTGGACTGTTACAGGTATACAACCAGTTAGAGCCACATTTATAAATATGTTAATTTACAATGTCTATTGAAAATTAAAAAATCATTGTTTACCTATCATAGTTTCCATATTGATATCTGGAATTTTTTGGATGAAACGTTGGCAGCTTCTGCTCTTCATCAGTACTAGTCTTAACTTTGGCTCTGGGGGATGCAGGGCGCTCTGGAGGCCCCGTCCTAGGCTGAGGCCTCGCCCGCATCCAAGCTCCAGGCTGTGGAACCACTGGACTTACAATTTTATCCAGAGAGTCCATACGCCTCAACTTTTTACCATCCTTTCCTTTCTGTGATGAATTGTCACTATCACTACAAGATCTTTTGCGCGACTTAGATGTAGAAGGCTCAGGTGGAGGTGGCTCTTTGATCCCCTCCTCCTTTACTACAGTCACCTCTTTAGTGGGTGATGTGTTGTCTGTGGTGCGCCGCCGTATTCGCGCCTTCTTACGTGGCTTACGCTGCTGCATTTCTAGCCGTTTCTCATACTCTTCATTGTCCACAGGCTCCATTAAGTTCAGTGGATCTCTAATATTAGGAGGAATAATAACTTCAATTTTCGCCTTATGACGTGGAGGCGTTGGTAACGGCGAGGATTCCGGCGTCACAGCATTCATAGCTCTATTTATATCCTCGTCCTGAAGACTGTTTAGATTCAAAGGATCCGAGATATTGCCTCCGAGTAGAAACTTTGTCGGTGGAATGAACACCTCCTTGCGGGGTCTTTTATGCGGTAGAAAGAATTTAGATATAGTAGGGAAGCTTTGAGCTCGCTTTCTGCCTTGTTTGAATTTCGTAGCTGTGTAATGAACCCTTCGGATGGTACTCCGGTCAGGATTGTCCTTAGGAGGGACGTGGCCTTTTTTGCCATGACGAAACTTTTTCTTGGTCTTTTTGGCACTTCCCACACTGGCTGCATCATCTTTGGATGTATTCGCTTCAGACACAGATTGATTGGATACGTTCACTAGCGATGCGTTGGTATCGGCTGTTTCGGTCTCGGAAATCTCCCCGCCAGCTTCATTTTCATTTGTGTCTATTTCACTATTGTCCACAGAAACAAGCACATTTTCTTCAGAACTACCCATTGCGAACTGTATCGTTATGGATAACTAAGTACATGATAAAACTATAACATTTCAAATATTAAATTTACCGCCACTCCGGTCTTGCAAAATGTACAAGGACATCCGTCAATGGTGATAAACAGGTTAACAAATCTGTTTAGTATATTAAGAAATGCACTTGTCGTAATATATTCAATAAATATGGTTGTAATCCAAAAGACTGCGTTAAGATTGAGACTAAAACTGAAGTCTAATACGAAAACGTTGCACTTTTTCAAAAATATTCACTGCACCACACGAATACTAGGAAAATGGCACAGACGAGTAATGTAAAACAGACAGCCAACTCCATACAAAAAAACTGCACAATAGCCATACTGATTACACCTCACTCACTCATAAACAATATAGTAATATGTACACGTTGTCACACTGACAAATCATTATAGAATGAATCAGCCCTCTCTATCGCACTTATACGTACCGCCGTCTCGCACGTACTTTGTTAGAGCTGCGATGACGTATACCTACGTAATAAATCTATTTTCACTACCGATAGTAGTAAAAATAGTAAAATTAGGGATGTGATACAATCGATAAATTACGAAATTTTACCGGAAAGATTGGTATATTCCGAAATCGTCCGGTTATCGATAATAATCGGTTTTCTAAAAATACAGATCGACCCCATTCCCAGTCTTTAAAAAATAATATTTGAAAATAAAACTAAAGCGCAATTTCTTAAATTTTAATAAAGCCACAAAATCACAGCTGACAAAAAAATACCATGTAATAATAGAAATAAACAACGGTTGTAGTAATATTCCAAAGATACATTCGAATTCAACAAGGCATGTAGGTTATGTAAAAATATCTAAGTGATCTATTATAATCGTAGTGGGTTTTCGACATCTTTAAGGACCGCATGAGTATTTCACTATACAGATTACAGAGTTGTAGACGATACGACGCGGAAACGTCTGGGTAGGAACACCAAGGCTTTCTATTTAGACCTGAAACAAATATATCACATTTAAAATATAATCGCATGGCATAATTTGATGATAATGGCCACAAAAATAATACCTAATAAAATAATCTTCATAAAATTATTAAGTAAAAGAGAATGGGCAAAAATGTATGCAACCTGGGACCACCATAAAATAGCAATAAGATAAATCAGTCAGTGAGGTCTTTTCAATTGAAACAACAATTGTTATGACACCTTTGTTGTTACAACTATCCGTTCAGAGATAATAAGATTTATAACTCAGCTATTTTCTTCCTAACTACATAATAAATATATTATACTTAAAACAGGCTTGATGTGACAATTTTGCGACATTTATGATTTCAAAAATATTCTACGTGGACGTTATCTTGTATTGTGATACATGAAATTGGTTTTGAATAGCATTATAATAGCAATTTTGAAATCCTCAAGCATGTGAGGCAGCGCTCAATTAAAATATTTTTGCCGCAACAGCCTAAGCCACCCCCGTGTCTGTGCTACCAATGACACAGTGTTAAATCATGAGAGACGGACATGGGTATGAAAAAGCAAACCATGGAAAGGTAAAAAAAAAGTTTTTTTGACTGGTTTGATCTCAGACCCTGTCAGAATCACCTATCAAATCTAGTTGTGAATTAATATAATAATTAGACTCAAAATATTATTAAATTTTTAGTACCTTCTTGTCGTATGATTGCGGTTTGTCTGTCTGTCGGTTTGGTTGAGCGAACTTAACTTTCTGTCATTCACTTTGTACAGCATCTCCACGAATTTCCATAGTGCTTGTTGCCCCTGGTAATGAATTTCTTTTTCTGAAAATAATTTTGGAAGCATTTTACTATATGATATTATTTCTTTGTAATAATTATGTCAGCTTTATTACTTTGGAGTCTAACTGCATCTAAATATAGGGAAGGTACCTATGACATCTTCAGTTAATCAAGTTATTATCGATAATGTATCCAGACAAAAGATGAAGTGGACAAAATCGAGCATTTAGTAATAGAATTGCAATAGACGTAACTTTGCCAAAAAGGGGCATATTTTACACCATGCTTCCCAACTAGATTTGCTCGTATACACAATATTACTACGGCAGCCTGGTACAATACACTTTGAAGGCATTTTTAAAGTCAATAAGTAGTTAATACAAATTAAAACAAGTTGGTGTCAATCTAATTACAAAATAATCACAACAAAAGACTATACAAACACTAGGTAGTACGGAATTTATCGTCGTAATTAGTCGTGATAGGCCGGATTTCCTAAACAAAACAGAATATTATAAGAATAAAGCAAGTTTACTTAGCAAAATTTGATTCCTCTTGAAGCAGCTTTTAGGTTACCACCGAGCTGTTGTCATACTTGTCATTTATTTTCTTTTTTTTTATTTTAAAACCGTAATTTCATTCATAAATATGAAGCACAATATTGGCCAGTTAATAATTAAACAAACAAAGCTATTGGTCGGTTAAAACATAGCTTAAATTCTATTGGTAATTACTGAGACAAAGTTAAGACACGTTATTGGCCAAAACTGGTCCACAGTGCAAGAAAAATTTAGACCCTAAAAGCATAGGCACAGTGAATTTATTTAGTGCGAGCAAGAGGACTACGTGCATAATGGGAGAATCGTGGGAATGTGCCATAAGTGTGACACGTACAGCAATAGTGTAGGGTCTATTTATTCATATCTCCATGTAGCACAATCACAGTAGGGGAGTTGGAACCCCCTGGAAAATGGCAATTTGATTAAATGGTTTCTGTTCTAGCATGCAATATTTAGTGAAAGCAGTAACTATATCTGATATTCTATTGGCTCTTATTCTGTAAATGTCCAGATAAGAACCAATCAAATTACATGAAACATGTGACACATTTTTCAACCAGAAAGTGAAAACAATATGTACGCACTTGATTTTGTTCCAATATAATATTACATTGAAGTAGCGCTAGCATCGCAAAAAAATTTCGAATTTAAGTTTTATTGCAAGGTAATAAGATTCAACAGTATTTAGTTTCAATAAAAATATACTAGTCTTCGCATTTTGGTAAGGTTATAGAAATGTTACCAGTACAATAATATAATGCTCAGGACAGACGTAAGACTTTGTACCCATCAATTACTTTGTATCTGAGCAAAAATTACATTTAAATTTTATATTATTTATTACAATAGGTACGAGCATAAAAGAATAAATAAATAATGACTCATGAAACATTAAAATAGGTACATTATTTGGTAGATTATCTTTTTCGCAATGTAGCACATCGTGTATAATTTGCCATAAATTAATTTAAAATGTGCAATGCTTAAAGTTATAATTTAATATTTAATGCAATTATCATTAAAAATCCATAGTTCTTATGGGTAGGCATTTTGACTTGTTATGTTATGTACTTATTTTTTCAACAAATTCTGTTAAAAATTGAGCGCTTTGAATTATTACCTGAAAAAAACATCATGCTTGATATTTTTTTTATTTAACGAATTATTTTAAAAAGTAATAACAGAGTCGCTCACCTTAATAGAATTCGTTGCAGAAATGGCCATAGCATTAATACTGTTGTGTTAAATTGGCAACACATAAACCCAAGCGTCAATTTTAAATTTCGAATGAAAGTCCGTTTCCCAATTTGACAAACAAATAAGTTGTTGATTGTAAGCAATATTCATGTAATTTCCTAAGATAATATGAATTATTACTGAAACAATTTCAAGTATAATATGCCTAAACAAATAACTTTTAAGTGTTAATCATATAAACGGTCTGAGTGCCCTGATTTTGTTAGAAGTGGACATAGCGTTACAACGTTAGATTCATATTCAAGTACTCACGCGTTTCGTAACTGAAATTCAAGATAAATTACAGTAAAAGTACATAATTTGGCCTAAATATCAGCCATACGACTACGCCATTTATGTTAGTTTCAAATATACTTAATTTTGTTTATTTTGGTTTCCAGAGCACTACAGGTGCGTTTTGTTTCGGGATTATACAAAGAGTTCAAATCTTATAAAAGGTAAGTTAATGTAAAATATCAAGTGATGAGAAAACACCTCAAGCAGAATTTTAATGTTGTAAATTTTAGTAAACAAAGTTTGAAACCTCAGCACTTTATATTTCAGATGTCAAGAATCCCTAAGCTGCCTATGACAGGCTCTAAGGAGAACAGACCTGGACTGATGAATGGTCGCCCAATGTCCAGAACTATTGCTAATGGACTAAGTGATGCAGATAAGAAGAATTTGTTATTGAACCATACAAGGCCACTTCGTAACGGACCCACCACTACGTCTACAGCACCAGCACAACGCCTAAAGAGAGCAGCCACGGCTCCATCTTCAACTACTTTACCTGCGAAAGTAACCAAGATTGAAAAAAAACCCCCTACCGTTGCCCCAAAAATACCACCGTATGACTACAAAGCTAGATTTAATGACTTGTTAGAGAAACATAAAACTATTAAAAGTGAATTTAATGACTTAAAAGATAAGCATGTGGAAGTCTCTGATGAATATGAGAAAGTTAAAGAGACTGCTCACTCCTCAGCCAGTGAGAGAGACATATTGAAAGACAAACTGCTAAAATCTCTTAATGATTTAAGAGAGAAGACTGCTGAATTTGAAAAAATTAAAATTGACTTTGAAATTCAGAAACATGAGAATGAAGATTTACACCGCAAGACAAAGTTGTTGGAAGAAATTTCTATAAATTTGAAGAAGAAATCATCTGAACTAGACCAACTTCAATCAGATTTTAACGACCTTACAAGACGTCACACCAGTCTTAAAGAAGAGACAGAGGCATTGAGGGTTCTTACAGAACATCTTAAAAAGGTCTCTATTGATTTTGACAGATTACAACTTGAATATAAAGATGCTCAAGAGATGATTAAGAAATACAAAACTGAGGCTGAAGCACTACAGAATATTTTAGCAACCATGTACAAAGAGCAGCGGGATCTACGCAATACCATTCAAGATTTGAAAGGTAACATTAGAGTGTACTGCAGGGTTAGACCGCCATTGGAATCGGAATCATCAAAACCACTTTTCAATCTGAATGTCCTGGATGCTTGTTCTATTGAAGTAGAAAAAATTGAGTTGAATTTCAGCTCTGCAAGAAAAGGGAAGTCACAACATTCCTTCACCTTTGATGGTATATTCACACCCCACACATCTCAGGAAGATGTTTTTGCTGAAGTATCGCCTATGGTTCAATCGGCTCTGGATGGCTACAATGTTTGTATCTTTGCATATGGCCAGACAGGCTCTGGAAAAACTTACACAATGGAAGGCGGGTGTGGTACAGAACAGTATGGGATAATACCCAGAGCATTTAATATGATCTTCACAAGCATGGAAGATTTGAAGAGAATGGGTTGGGAGTTGACTATAAAAGCCTCCTTTTTGGAGATCTACAATGAGGTAATTTATGACTTGCTTAATTCTAGCAAAGACCAGGAATCTCATGAGATTAAAATGGTCAACTCTAAGGGCACTGACATTTATGTATCTAACTTAAAGGAAGAGGAAGTGAAGAGCTCACATGATTTTATCAGGTTGATGATATATGCCCAACGTAACAGACAAACAGCGGCAACACTGAATAACGAGCGAAGTTCAAGATCACATTCAGTGGCGCAAATTAAGATATCGGCAATTAATGAGAAGAGAAAGGAAAAGTTTACAAGTAATTTGAATTTGGTAGACTTGGCTGGTTCTGAGAGTGGAAAGACAACGCAGAGAATGGATGAAACAAAACACATTAATAGATCTCTATCGGAACTCTCAAAAGTGATTTTATCACTACAGACAAACCAGTCTCACATACCATACAGAAATTCAAAACTTACGCACCTCCTGATGCCAAGTTTAGGCGGCAACTCTAAGACGCTCATGTTGGTCAATATCAATCAATTTGATGAATGCTTTAGTGAGACTCTCAACTCCCTAAGATTTGCCACTAAGGTGAACAGTTGCAGGACAATCAAAGCAAAGAAGAACTTAACAATGGTTGATACTTCATAACTATTTTAGTTGCTTATTAACAATTATGTTATTATTGACATTTGTTTAATGAGATTACTGACTTACTGTTTTAAGAGATCTAATAAATTACTGAATTTATTTGTACTAGTGTCAAAGTTCTGCTTTGTCTCTGTTTAAAATGTAACTAGAATGGTATTATAATGAGGGTTACTGTTCCATGTTTACTTACCAGTTAGTAATGTTTAGTCAGACATAGGGATAATTATTTTGCGTAATAGTTATTTATTAATGTATAATGTGTGTAAGCTGAGTTAATATACGAAAAATTTATGATACTGCTTTGAAGATACATTATTCTTATTTAGTTTCTCCATACATTCTTAGCGCTATCTGGTGAGCAAATGTGGTAATACAACCCATAGCACCATGTGGTGTATAATTCGCTAATAGAATGTAAACAATGAATAGGCGGAACGTAATTCATATTATTGATAATGTTAATTTTTTGATTTTTCCTTGACATTAGTTTAATTTTGAGAACTTTAATGTTGTGTGTAATCAACCCTTAATTATACTTTAATTAATATAATATAATTAATGTAAGTATTGTAACAAATCTTTCATTCCATTTTTACCATAGCAATGTTTCCCAAAAAAACAACATCGAGAACGTCATCAATAACAATTGGATATATTGTTGCATAATTTTTGAACTAGATGGCGCTTGCTACAGCGTTCTAGTCATCAGTAAATTAAGTTCCCAATTAATATTGTTATTAGAAGATACTACGAGTTATGTAGGGACTGGTTATCAAATACGTGATTATTAAATGTTACGAAACTTGCTTTAATTCGAAGAAAAAATATTTAATTGCTTTTTGATTCAATGTTTTAATATCCATCTTTATCCACTAGATGGCTTTAACGGACGTTTAATCACAATGAAACACATCGGTGTCGTTATAAACTTTACGTCTATTTTCCAATTTCGGGACTAGGGCTCTATTAAACGGATTCAATTTTAAACGTACAAAAAATGTAAGGCATAACTAATAGAACGTTCCCTTCGTAGGAATAAGAAAGGGCTTTATAAGCGATAGGCCATTGGCAGACAAGCTCCCAATTGTTTTTCACGTTCACAATACGTAATAGATATGATCAAATATTCCTTTTTAGTACTGTTCTTAATTGATACCTTAATCGTTAGTTCTGACCATGAATCATAAAGGATCCTCTTTACTAAATCTGCCATTACTCTGAAGTCGTTGCTTTTCGAGCCTCTTAAAAGTAGGTACCTAGTGCGTTTTTCATTCATGATGTCGGTAATAAAACTATTAACAATGAATACTAACCGTGCAATAATATCTGAACTCCAGTCATCGGTTCTCTCTAAAGTCTTTTGAAGTACAATATGCCATTTATGAAGCTAACTCGGAATTTTTTTAAATTTAATGCTTGTGTGCAGCTTGGTGAAGAAGATTATCTTTATCCATTTACCATAGTGATGGCGTACCAGTGGCAAGCATATTTTTTGATATAATAAATTTAACAACAACGATTGACAATAACATTCACTTTAATCGCCCTGACACTTGAAGAATCAATTAAATTGAAATTTCAGATATGTTAGCATGTCTATTTCAGAAGGTTACCCAGGTGAGTAATGCCTTCTAAAATTGTAAATGAGTGCTTGTGCATTCAGTACTCCGATATCATTCGAATGATACTGAAACTACTCATACCTACTTTAGTACTTTTGCAATGCTTGACATTTTCTCATTTATGAGCCCTTATCTAAATCGCAACTATATAGATTCGTTCGAATCATTATACTTACCTAGCCATACAATATAATGCATTATTTTTATTTATTACCTATATCAAGAATGAGCTGTTTTCATCTAGAAGATAAATTATTATTATTGTATTAATATGTACTTACATTACTTCTTACTCAATACTGTAGTGGTGACTACCTATCTATAGTAGAAGTACCTAGAGTAGTATCTATATTTTTTTTTCAAAATCTATACTTATAATAAATCTGTAGAGGTCCATTCTGTACATGAAATATATTTTCAAAATAACTATCAGGGGGTGATTAGTGATCGATACTGATGCCAAAAATGCAATCAGTAAAATTTTTGTCTGTCTGTCTGTCTGTATGTTCCTTATAGAAACAAAAACTACTCGACGGATTTTAACGAAACTTGGTACAATTATTTTTCATACTCCTGGGCAGGTTATAGTATACTTTTCATCACGCTACAATCAATAGGAGCAGAGTAGTAAAGGGAAATGTTGAGAAAACGGGAGAAGTTATTCCATTTTTTAAGCTTCCGTCACGTGTGCAGCCTTAGTGGTTAAAGCTACATAGAAATCATGTATGACGGAAATAGTCTTTATAATATTAACCATAAACGCGGGTGACACCGCTGGCACAGCTAGTATACAAATATGCAATTAAAAGTAGGTACATGTATAAGGCTCCACTACCTTTTGTATTAATAAATTAAACAATAACGATGTGAACAGATATTATTGTTCTTGCAGATAAAGTGCCTATTAAGTAAATAATGGCTTCTTAATTATTCACACGCCCATTCTTAGATTTTTTTATGAAACTAGGTACCCGAAGCACTTGAAATCTAAAATTTGTATTCTAATTTTTAGTATTACAGTCTCTGACGACTTAATTATATTAAGTTTCCATGACCCTAATAAGAGGCTTTTACATTGCGTTACGATAAATCTTTACTAGATTTTTTAAGATATTAATAAGGAATACCAACTTATAATTCTTAATTCTTCTTTACTGTTTGATTTTGTTAAGTAAGTATAGGTACTAGGTTAAGTATTGCACCATATAAATTTTATTTTCTTTCTTTCTTTCTAACTTAACTTCTCAACAACAGTCTACTTTATTTCGGGTATTGCTCGGGAACTTTGTTTAAACAACTGAAACCAGTATTTCGTTGAGAAGTAAAGTTAGTAAGTAGTCCTTATTAACATATTACAATATCGTAACGCTATGTGAAAAGCCTCATTATGGGATCATGTCAACATAATATAATTATGTCGTCAAGAGTGAAATTGATAAATTAAAGGTACCTAAATTACTTACTTATTATAAACTAGCTGTGCCAGCGGTGTCACCCGCGTTAATGGTTAATATTATAAAGACTATTTCCGTCATACATGATTTCTATGTAACTTTAACCATTAAGGCTGCACACGCGACGGAAGCTTAAAAAATGGAGTAACTTCTCCCGTTTTCCCAACATTTCCCTTCACTACTCTGCTCCTATTGATTGTAGCGTGATGAAAAGTATACTATAACCTGCCCAGGAGTATGAAGAATAATTGTACCAAGTTTCGTTAAAATCCGTCGAGTAGTTTTTGTTTCTATAAGGAACATACAGACAGACAGACAGACAGACAGACAACAATTTTACTGATTGCATTTTTGGCATCAGTATCGATCTCTAATCACCCCCTGATAGTTATTTTGAAAATATATTTCATGTACAGAATTGACCTCTCTACAGATTTATTATAAGTATAGATAAGATAAATAAATAAATTCTCCAGACTGGCAAACCAATTCCCTAGTCCCAAACCAAGCCTAAGCTTAGCACAAGCATAAGCTTGTGCTATGGATACTAGGTGAACGGATAGACATACTTAATATGTTTATAAACATCCATGACTCGAGTACAAATATCCATGTTCATTACACGAAACATTTGCCCCTAGCGGGATTCGAACCCGCGACCCTCGTTTTCGTGGCCGGGGTCTCTGACCACTTCACCAACGGGCCAGTTATACTTAGGTATACATACTTAAGTCTACCTTACCTATCTAATTTATAAGGTATTAGAAAATTACTCATTGTTTATTAAAATGCACAAGCGTTATAATATTACTCAGATCTTATTGGTAGAAGAACCATTTGAACCATTTCTTTGATAAAATGACTGTAGAGTAATTTTATCAACTGTAGAGTCGTTGGTCGAGGGTCAGAGACCCTGGCCACAAAACCAAAAGTCGCCGGTTCGAATCCAAATGTTTCGTGTGATGAACATGAACATTTGTGCTCGAGTCTGTGTTGTTTATAAACGTATTTAAGTATGTCTATCCGTTTACCTAGTATCCATAGTACAAGCATAAGCTTAGTTTGGAACTAGGGAATTGGTGTGTCAGTCTGGAGAATGTATGTAGGTATGTAGATATGTATTTTATCAAAGAAATTATTATTTAATACAGTAGAAGTGTGAATAAAATTGTAAATTTTGTTATATTTAAAAGGTTTGTTTGTTACTTTGCATAACCATCCCAAAAATAGGAGAAGTACCTACAACCCTTTTCTGGGATAGTTGTGCAAAGTAACACATAGGTACCTATAAATCTCCTAACCTATAGGTATGCGTAATTCAACACTAAGCGTTGTATGAGCATGTGTAATGCACGGAACAGCAAGTCTTGCTGTTCTGTGCATTACACACATACTTGAAATGAATGGCTATCGTTTCTATTGTACCTACCTATCTGTTTAGTAGCCAGACGGGCAAGTTTACCTAACACAAGTTAACATTCAATGGATTTGGGTAATAAAAATGCATAAGTAATACAAAATCAAGACATTTATTAATTGTTAAGGACTAGATCAAAGTATACAGCGATGATTCGCATTCTCTTTCTTAAGCACAAATCACAAATACGAAAGTTTTGTGAACAACTCCATGCGCCGATCGGGCGCAAGTGGGCGCCAGGGGGCGCGAAGGCAGACGCGCTGCGAGCGTCCAGGCTGACGGCGATGAGACCGCGGGGCGAGTCCAGAGTCCTCTCGCCTATCGTTCAACGCGACACATCAGGGTCTGTTGCCTCCGTAGGCAACTTAGCAGTCTCTATCGTATGAATCAGTCTATCTAAACCGTAAAGAAATCCTTCCTCGTGATTGCCTTGCTGCCACGTAGAGCGGTGGTCCACCTCGGCGCCTTCGGGCAGCCGCCTGGTCTTCGCGAAATCAATTAGCCATGCTCCCACACGTTCATCATCGTAGATGATAAATATGCTGCTGCCCACTATCTCGTGGGTCTTGAAGAAATCGGAGCGCTCGAATAGATCTCTGATTTCGCGGAGGCGGGCGGCGATAGCGCGGCGTGCACGCTCATCCTTTCCAAGGAAACGTGCCACGGTCGCCGCGAGCTGGTAGGGTTCGCGGACGTTCTGAAGATCCGTGAGAGGGGGCTCTCCAGGCAGCTTCACGGCTTCAATACGGAAGCCTTGCTCGGCGGACGAGGAGCGCTGTTCGCGGAACTGCATGTATCTCAGTTTGGTGACAGCGTGGGCGGCGTGTTCCGCTTCGGTGGGAGCGTTGGGGTCCAAGCGCACCATTTTCTCGTAAAGGTCGGTGCGAGCGCGAGCGTTGCTGACTTCGTCCTCGAGGAAAGTGCGCGTCCCCATTTTGATGTCCATGACATGGGGGTCGCGGAAGCCGTGGAGCAAGTCTTGGAGCTCGATGAAGCGCTCCCCGCTATACTCGAGTTCTCGGTAGTATCTGGGGATGGCGGAGCGCATGTGTGGACAGGCGGCGAGCGCCTCATAGGCGTCGCGCTCGGGGTTGTGCGCGGGGTGGTCCCCGGCGGCGCGGCGCTTCCACACCGTGCCGGGGCCCGCGGGCGCCAGCGACCCGGGGTGGCCGGACAGCTGGAACCATTCCGAGGAGCGCGACTTCAGAAGAGCGTCTGAAGCGGGAGCTGACAACTCCAGCGCATTCTATAACAAACAAACATTTGGTTAGTCAACGGAAA
The DNA here is from genome assembly GCA_951394215.1 of Glyphodes perspectalis. NCBI lineage: Eukaryota > Metazoa > Arthropoda > Insecta > Lepidoptera > Crambidae > Glyphodes > Glyphodes perspectalis. Next base: position 10,739,528 of record OX596203.1, read on the forward strand.
CATTAGCATTGAAGGTGATTTCTATTTCTGTTTACTCCATTAATATAAGTAGCTACGGTAATTGTAATACCGGAAGTAATGAGTGCTCGCGTAGTTCTTTAATGACCAGTGCTTAAATATTTATTTTGAAAATGTCTACGCAACATCAATTAAATTACTGGTATTTAATTATCAAATTAAAGCTTCTTGTTTTTTTAATTTAATAATTCGGAAAATCGAAAAAAAAAAACTTCACTTACAATAGCTAGGAACTTGAGTAGGTCGGAAGGCTGTGCATTTGGGGCATTGGCAGGGGTGGTCGCGGGCGCTTCCACAGGAGTGCCAGTGCGCCGCCATCTTTTGAATAGCAGCACACCCTCATCCTTGGCGCGCCAGCGTTCCTCCTCCTTGCCAGGCACAGCGACCTGAGGACAACCAAAAGCACACGTTGAAACACCACGTCAATAGCACACAACACTGGTACAATAATCACTGAATTTTTTTTTATTGCACTGCACATTGTGATAACGTACCGCTAAAATTTTATTAGCTGCATAAAGTAGCCCGCCAGGGCCGAGGCGACTCAGCACCGATTGGCGGGAGACACTGTTCATTTTGCTGGTGACGGTCATGGCGTAGGTGCGCGTGCGGAGAGGGCGCGAACACGAATGAGCGATAACTGAGCGAGAGCGGGAAACGAGCGAGAGCCGTGTATGCACGACTGCTGGTAGCCTGCGAGTGATGCCAGTGGGAGGGACGGCAGCGTTTTATAGAGACCTCGCCGCGAGTGACGTCGGCCCCGCGCGCCCGCCGCGACGCCTGCGATGAATTTTCCTAACGCCGCTGTTTTTCCGAACATGAACCCTAATATCCATTGATCGGTCGGGTACCGAGAAAGCCACACGTTACTTTCGCCACGGCCGGCACAGGAGAAATTGTAAGTGCAGTGGACTGATTATAGGCCCGGTCATATGGAGGGAAAACAAATATTATAGGGAATCCTGAGTTGATTTGGTGCATTTAAGTTGTTATTTTAAATGAATTAATGTAGCTAAAGAGTATAAATTAAGAGAATTATAAGGGAACATTAAAAGGAACTTTATTCCGTTATTGATATTTTATATTTTTCTAATAAAAGAGTTAGATACAAAATAAAGTTCTTTACTTAGATATATTTTTGACTAATACGTAGGTATAAGTCATGTATTTTTAATTTACATTACCTACCTACCTAGTTACCCAGATAAATGATAAAATAATTTGCACACGTGACACTTTTTTCATTTCACACTGGTTCATTTTAAAAAAGAAAGCCTTATCATTAATCGGTCAAAAATGTGTGTGTGCTTGGAAATCTCCTACTTGTTTATAATCTCTTCCTGCAATAAAGTTAAATTTTTTAACAATTGATAATCTTACGTTTGTTAGGAACGCTGCCGAATTTATAGTAAAATTAACCCCGGACTATTATCAGTATCAGTTTACCTCATCATTAGATCATACAAAGCACTAATATCAGTACAAAAGTCCGAAAGTTTATCGCGTGACGCGTGTCCTTAGGCGGCGTGACGCTATCGGGTGTCCTTAGAGCGGCGTGACGCACAGGGAAGCGCTCTCCACGCCTGACGCCACTGGGCAGCCTGGAACTGTGACGTCACGGCACCTAACGCGCATAATTAGCGCCACTAATTTAATTAATGACGCTCGTGACTTGCACAATACTCAATAGTAGGTAATTTGACAATAGGGCTCAACCAAAAAAGTTCGGCCTAAAGACGTGCGAAGTGTTCGAGGAAAAAAATCTCATTCTATTAGTGAGGATAAGTAACTATAACCACAGAGTAATAATATCTATAACCGTCAAGGAAGGAACAGTTGTTGAAGTTAAAGTCTTCTTCGCTTCAATCAGTTCGAAGAACAACAGATTGTTAAGTATGTAGGTACATTATGTATACTTATTTGACGTATTTGATAACCATATTATGATAACCAGAAAAAAGGTACTTTTTCTAAAATATGAAATGTCCAATTGATTGAATGCCCGATTTTAAGAATGACATGTCATTCTTAAAATAGGTAACTTAACATATCGTATCATCACGCCCATAAATCAGAGGCATTCAATAGGCAGAGTCAAAGGGGCAGCAGAGCAGGACTCTTCAGCCACATTCAGCCAAAAATAAATCTGGGCCGGGTTACACGGAAAATGTGATGTCATTTTAATTGAAGATAGTTTTCACAATAAACTATACCTACTTTACTTGTACATATATCGGTGATAAATTCACTATTAGAGAATAAAATAATAATACTTTCATATGAAAGAATTTACTTAAACTTTTAAGTTCACGGTAAATTGTCGAGTTGAGGCGGGTGACTAAAGCATAAAATATTGTATCCCGTATGTATGACTAAGCACGGACGATTCGTGGAATGAAACTATGTATTTCAGACTTTGTCATTGCTGCTTCTACATTCCTATAAGTACCCATTGGTACCTATTTTGCTCTGACAACACTAAATCGATATACTGAGTGATCCACATGAATTTCTTTGTATAGAATCATATAGAATACCAACGTAAATGCATTGTATAAAAGTATTTCCTTTAACTGGGAACTAAGTTTGAACTTTTAACTTCCCTAAATATTTATTTAAACTTTCTTTTTTACAGATTTTTTTGTAAAAAGTAATGGTGTAATACCTGACATTCTGGCCTGCCTGACGTAGGAGGTTCCAATTACCAAAACATTAGCCGACATAAAATATAACTACCGTTAATTGTAATAACGTCATTCAGTGAAACTTCGGGCAGCGCCGATTACGTATTAAGAGGCCCTTTAGCTTCGAAATTATGTAAAAACTATAATTATGAGGTTAACAACCGATTACAATAAATTATGATAATTAGACGAGAGACCTTTGAAATTTCTTAGTTATTATGACAACTAGGTAACTTGTGACTAGAAAACATAGAACAGTTGTGTGCATCTTAAAATCAAGAAAGCCTTTCTGTCATTAAAATGCTAAATTTTAAAGCTAGATATGGTATAAGTTTTATTTGTCATAAAATCAAACATTGTTTATTTTCTATCAGGCCATATACTGTTAGTGTATTTAAAGATACCTGCTCTCTGGTAGTTTTTAACATCTTGATCAATCTTTCAAAAAAAAAAAATTTATAGTTTAACTATACAATTTTATCTAAATAAATATACATTTATTTAAATAAAATTGTTAATAAAAGTACGAAATAATTGATATAATTATGTCAATATAATAGTAATACCTAAATATATAAAGTATTTGTACCTCTAAATCCAATTTGTATGCGTGTTCTCTGCGTTAAAACAAAACCCACGAAAAGTTAAGATAGACAAATAACAGATTATATGTTACCTAGGGAATGCTGCAACACAATGAAGTGCTTTTGAAATATCGAGCTGTCTTGTTTGCATGTAGTAAATATTTCCACACCTAACGAAAACGTATTCGTTCAACATAAGAAGACTTAGGTACAGTTTGGAAAGTCTCAAATTGCTTTTTTTTTCGGCTGGCATCCCTAGGTGACGTACGTCAAATCGCCAGCTAATTTTAATTAATTGAAATAAAGTTGTAAATCGTCATAATTAGTATTATTAACACTAGATTTCGATAGATAACTATAGAAATAAGAAGGATTACCGTTTGCAAGACCGTGACGTGCATATTATACGAAAAATATGCATATTTGTGTTCGCCGGCCGGCTGTCAAAGTGTACAACAAAGGAATTTGAATCATCAACGGATCTAAACCGGGGGAGTATTTGTTTGCTTATTTATATTTACTAAGTAATTACACAAATTCCCACTACTGATATAAAATAAAGTACATCATAATTAATACATAAACAACTAAACTTACTACTACTTGTCATTTGCATAACATTTGCATCACTTGCCATTTCTACACAAATAACATTGATTCAAATACATCTCACTGGATTTAACTACTCTCATTCGAGAGGTTTGTTAAATCCTATCACATAAAGCCTCCGTTGTGTCTCCTGTGGCTTAACTTCAGTTAAGTAATGTGGATGATAGACAACTTTTGGCTGCTTACACAAACATACTACTGAGTAATACCGACACATTAATCTAATATAAAAATAGTTAACAACATATTATCAGAACCATTAATCATATTAAACCAGATTTTGATCAGTTAGTACATTTATTGTTCACTACCCTCTCACATTTTTTTATGATCTTCTCATTGATATAAACTTTATTAATTGGATTATAATCAAAGATTTAAATTAAATAAGTAATAATTACCCCCCCTTACCAAGTAATTTAGTTAATAATTGTCCATTTACTAATTTATATTAAATAACTTATGAAGTGAATGTCATATAGTATAATAGTTTTTAGATTTTAGGTTGTTTAATTTTGTCATTACATTTGTTGTACACTTATTTAAAAACAATTCCAGGTATGAGTGGCATGCTTCACTCAAAGATGACGACCCGGAGGGCTACCGTTCAGGAGCTAGAAGTCAAACTGAAACGGGCTCTTGAGGAGATTAAGGAAATAAAGAAGGACAATAGCCAACTTCTTCGCGAACGTGATGAAAATGAGGAAGAATTTTTGAAAATACTATCTCACAACACTCAACTCAAAAGTGAGCTTGCCGAACTGCACTCCCAGCTTGTGGAAGTAAATGAGCATCGTGACCAGCTACTTCGTACCATCAACAACTTTGACCAATGCAGTGTCACCTATGAGCGGACCCTGGAGCGAATGCATGAGCTCGAAGTGGACTTGCGTGATGCCAACAAAACCATCCTGCAGTATGAAGATGACATACGAGGTCAAGAGGCTATACACACTCACAGCCTGTACGAGGAGCTGCTCGGGTCACCAGCTGGGATTACTGCACATAATGACTCTCATTTGAAATTTAATAAAAGTAGGCTTTATAGTAATAATAAATATAAGAAATATGCTAAAATCAATAGGTATATTAAGAAAACAGAGCGATTGATAAAACGTCAAAAATGCTTTCATAAAAACATAAGCCTTAGAAAGCAACGTGCCGATCTGTTAGATAGTTTGGAACTTTATAGCCAAAAATTAGATCATAGTAGATCAAAATATGAAAAGGACACCAGAGAGTTGCAGGCTGACATCTCCCGGCTGCATGGTTCACTGGAGCTTATGACGGACAGGTACAAGTCAGCTCGGGCCCAGATAAGCGAGCACATCCTGGCTGCTAATACTCTTGTGGATCAATGCAGCTGTTATAAAGGTGCTGATCCTTCTGATCAGCCCCAGGCTGATGTTATCCAGCAGCTTCCAGGTGAAATTATTAATACCCAACCTCAAGTTCTGAAAGCTACATTAAATTCTAATATAAAAGACAATGTCTTAATATTTTCAGATAATATAGGAGTTGGCTATGGTTCTCTTTTGAGCAAAAAATTAAAGTGTAATGTTATAAATTATTGCTTTCCTGACGCCCCACTCAGTGAAATATGTAGCAGAGTGGTAAAGAGTGATTATAATGAACACTCAATAATTATTTTAATGTTTGGAAATGGGATAAACACAAGTAAAAAAGACATTTTAAAAGGATTTTCTATGTTGTCAGAAATCACAGTTAAAAAAATTTACATGTGTGCTTGTCCCTATTCTAAATATTATTCCTGTGAACAAAATGATAGTATTCACATTTTGAATACTCTATTATACAATTTGACCTGTCATAGCGACAATTTTGTATTTTTTGACATTAATAAGTTTACTAATAGTAAACTAGTTTTGACTGGCAAAAGTTTTTATTTGCCTTCTAAAATAAAAAAAACATTGGCTAATTTATTAGCCTATAATATTGATATATTATTTAATAAGTTAACTTTGGAAGTAGTCCCAAATAATTTAAATTTAATGTTGAGACAATAGAGAAGTCCTCTAGCGCCTTGGTGACAAAGGAAAAAGCCACCTACCTAAATATTGTACACCAAAATATCCAGGGCTTTTCCGGTAAAGAGTTAGAAATAGAATTGTACTTAGAAGATAAGAATATTCATGTATTGTGTATTACAGAACACTGGTTTAGTCGACACGAATTATTATTGAGTATCAATAATTATCATGTTTGTAGCTCGTTTACTCGAGACACCGCTATTAGAGGCGGGTCACTCATTTTACTGCGAAACTCTCTGAAGTATAAGGAACGTAAAGATATTGTATCTCTTTCAGTAGAACGCACAATTGAAATCGCATGTATTGAATTAGAGCAGCATATAATTGTAAGTGTATATAGGCCTCCTTGTGCTAGTTTAATCTCTTTTGAGACTGTCATGGAAGATGTATTAGGAAAAGTCAGCTCATGTAATAAAAAAGTTGTAGTGTGTGGGGATTTCAATATTGATATATTGAAAAATACACAAGAGTCCGTTAGGTTTTTAAATCTCTTTAAATCTTTTAATTTAGGTAACCTTTTTAATGAACCTACACGTGTGACCTGTACAACAGCCACATGCTTAGATAATATTTTTTGTAACTGTAGAGTATTAGAAAAATCTATTATAAATTGTGTTAACTCAGACCATAGTGGCCAGCTAGCTGTCCTGGAGCACAGGCATGCCCCTTCATCGGTAAGTGTTGTTAGTCGACCCATCACTGCATTTCGTGTAGAAAAATTTAGACAAAATGTTAGTAATAAATTATCGTTGCTCAGTTATAATGACAGAGAAGTAGATATATTGTATTCAAGTATGTTTAATATTATAGAAAAAGAATTTAAAAGTAACTTTCCCAAAAGGACCATACAAATAAATAACACAAGGTCCAAATTCTGTGACTGGGCAACTGTTGGAATTTACAAAAGTAGACGGAGACTATACGAACTCTATGATCTGAAAGCAAATTCCAATGATCCTTCAATTATAGAATATGTTAGAAAATACTCAAAACTATTTAAGAAAATATGTGCATTCGCTAAGTCTTGTTATTTAAAACAAAAGATAATGTCAGCAACAAACAAAAGTAAAGCTACTTGGAAAATTATAAACAAAGAGACTTGTAAAAATAAAACACAAGACAACAAGTTCTCACTCAATATAAATGGTACTTATTTTGATTCAGATGCTGATGTAGCAAAGGCATTTGAATCTTTCTTTTCTAACATTCCAATTTTAACAACTAGCAGATTAAACTCCAGCCCACGTCTTGCTGACTCCCTGCTAAAATCAAAAGTAAATGAATGTAAAATTGGTTTTAGTTTTAGTTATATTGACACTAACACCATTTTAAAGAGTTTTATGGGTCTGAACATAAAAAAAACAGAAGACCTTTGGGGGATTTCGGTCGATATATTAAAAAATATTATTACCTTTATTGCACCATATTTAGCGTTCTTGTTTAATAAATGTATAGAAGTAGGTCAATTTCCAAATTTAATGAAGCTAAGTAAAGTGATCCCACTATTCAAGTCGGGTGATAAAAGTGACCCTTCTAATTTCAGACCGATATCCATACTCCCAGCTCTTAGTAAGATATTTGAAAAAATTATATTTATGCAACTGTTATCCCATTTTGAAAATAACAACTTGTTACATGACAGTCAATTTGGGTTCTCAAAAGGTAAATCCACTACTGATGCGGGCGTAGCTCTCATCAAACATATATTTGATGCTTGGGAGAACAAGCGGGACGCTATTGGAGTCTTCTGCGATCTGTCTAAAGCTTTTGATTGCGTTGATCACCAGACGCTGCTGATGAAATTACGGCATTACGGTGTTACGGGTAGGTCACTTGATCTACTCCGATCATATTTATCTGACAGGATTCAAAGGGTTAATATCAATGGAACTGACTCTTCTGGTGCTCCTTTATCCATGGGGGTGCCACAGGGCTCAATATTAGGACCTTTACTTTTTTTAATTTATATAAATGATCTTCCGTACTATACGAAAGATTTGTGTGAGATAGTGTTGTTTGCTGATGACACCTCTCTGATTTTCAAAGTTGACAGAAAACACCCTAATGTTGACGACGTAAATAATGCTCTCTCTCACGTACTACATTGGTTCACGATTAATAACCTACTTTTAAATGCTGGTAAAACTAAATGTGTTAAGTTCACAATGCCTAATGTTAAGCAATCAAATATTAATTTAAACATGGGTGATGAACCTATTGAAATAGTTCACTCAACAGTATTTCTGGGCATTACCATTGATTCTAAACTGCAATGGGGCCCTCATATTGCTGCTCTAGCGGGAAGACTTAGTTCCGCAGCATATGCCGTAACAAAAATACGGAAATTGACTGATGTTGGAACGGCAAGATTGGTTTATTTTGGCTACTTTCACAGCGTAATGTCGTACGGCCTTCTGATGTGGGGGTCTGCTGCTGACATACAAAATATCTTTGTATTGCAGAAGCGGGCTATCCGCGCCATATATGGCCTTAAACCACGGGATTCGCTTAGGGAGGTATTTATAGAAGCCAATATATTAACCGTAGCATCGCAATACATGTTTGATTGTATTATGTATGTACGCAAGAACTTTAATCTCTTTTCCAAAAAATCTGACCATCATAGTTTGAATACCAGGAATAAACACAAGCTTGTCGTTCCACATCTTAGACTTCATAAAAGCAGTAATTCTTTTGTGGGGCTTAGCATTAAGTTATTTAATAAGTTACCAGATAAGGTAATTCAAATGCCCGTTCATAAATTCAAATCACATATGAAAACATTTTTCATGAAAAAGGGCTATTATAGAATTGAAGACTTTTTTCAATGACAGGAATCTGCAGTCTGCGCTCTAATTCTTGCATGGTCTACTGTCCTATTGTAATGTATTACATTAATTATATTTGAATTATATAAATTTGTAGAAGTAGATAAAAGTTGTTATTGTATACATGGCGATTTAAAAGAGTAACTACCGAGTTTCTTGCCGGTTCTTCTCGGTAGAATCAACGTTCCGAACCTGGCGGTAGAATGTTTATTTTGTATTATTATGACTATTCATAAGTGCTTTTGTGGAGCCTACATGAATAAAGATATTTCTATTTCTATTTCTATTTCTATTCAAAACAGCGTACCATCTGTAACTTGTCTGAATTCTAACTTACCAAATATTTATGCAAGATTTTTCAGATCGGACGTTAAAGAATACATCCTGACTTCGTTTATTTGGATTGAAGCATTTTTAGATTAAATATATCAAATGACCACCTGTAACGTATCTTCAATCGCTAGAGAAGTTTCAGTTGCTTGTATGTATACGTCAACGCCAACGAGGATGTAGGCATATCTTTCGTAGATTCGAATATGCTAGGTTCGATTTTAACATAATATAAAAAAGGAATATTAGGTATTACGTTATATCGAAATTGAAGTTGTATTAATATTCATCAAATAATACTGAAAATTTAAACTTAAAACTGTCGACCAATCGTTTTAACTATTCGTATTTTTTATTATTGAAGTATGTAATAAATTTTTGGACCTCATTATTCACCTTCTTTATCCATTAGAAAAAATATGCATTTAGACGAAAAAGAACATCAAAATTGGTCTCAAAAAAATTTCCTGAATATTTTAATTTGTATTCCTGGGATTCTTCATTGCCCGCTCTTACTAATAATAATAAACTTACACACACAACTTGTACTCTAAATAGCCTTATAATTCATGAGCGGAAAAAATATAATTGTATAGCTTCTATCTCTCGGCCAACGAATTGTTTCGGCTGGAAAAACACGAGCGGCTTGCAATAAATTATGTAGATGCGTAAACACGTTTTCAGGAATAGTAAAGAAATGTAAGCATTACATCTCTGTAAACGCAAAGAATAATATACCACAGTCGGAAAACAATGTCCACCCGTACATACATATTTACACCTAGACTGTAGTGTAATGCATTAAATTCACGGCGATCGATATCGATTCGTCTAAGTGACTCCTTTTTCGATAGAATTTATAAAACAAAGTAATAAAATGTTTACGGCTGTACGCTTTCAAGAGCTCGAAAATAATGTCCTGTTATCTGGACATATCCAGGTAGAGGAGAGGACATAAAAATAAGAATGCAATAAAATTTACGCACCCTTTCTATTCCCTTTCGTTTTATACGGTAAGAACAAGTGGGTACCTATAAAATTTTACGGCTCCAAAGCCTGAAGATAAAAGACATACTGACAAACAATTTCACCGAAATATTTCAAATATTTATACACTAGGCAATTTTTATATAAATAACATTGTCAGACCGATCAGACCAGTGATCAAATTTTGAAAAATAAAATCTACCTGGCTCCGATTTCAAATTGTGATCTTCTGGGTTTCTAAAAAACATTGAATCCCATGATTTATACGAATACAATACAAAACTAGCTCACGCTAAAGCATAACTTCTTTCACGGTACAGTCCACTGTGAATTGAACATTTTGTTTTATCGACGGTTTTTAAATTCACAATATAAAAATAAGGAATTAATCAAAGTTATCATTCAATAAAATATTATTGACTTTCATAATATACTCGTACTTGCTTCTTATACTTAGCTATATTGTTGTATAGAGAAGCAGTAATTCAACAGCATTTAACACATCAGGTTTAACCAAAATATATAACTAGGTTTGCTAAAAATTGTCCTTGTAATTGTTATTTGTGAGTATAACACTTAATTATTTTGTGTAAGTGGTACACATCGTTATAAAAAGCTACTATATCACTATTCTATGCTTTGGGCCTGTATTAGCTGTGAAGGAATTATACATACACGGCATTGCCCCACCCTCCCCCCAATAATCCGCCGTTTTCTGCCTTCGATGCTTTACCATGAGATCTCCTACTTATCTACATACGTCTACTACATCGATTGCCAGTCATATACCGTTTCCTGAACCTAATACAGTCACCTTCAATACCCCGAACGAAACCCATTCCCATTGGTTTTTAAATAGGTGAATAACTTAGTTGAAATATAGAACATTCTAGGCTCCAAAATTGTTAACTTAAATTGTTGCGCACTAACTAACCAGCAAACAATACATGAATTGTAAGAGAAATTTTAAAATATTTATCATCTTTTTCGGCGTATAGAGCATCATATGTCAGTGCAGTTCATTGCCGAAAATGCCAGACACAAAAGGTGATCGATTTATCAGCCATTCACTACTGACATGCTGAATGTACCTAACTTAAAAACGAACTCAGCAGTCCAATTAATCTTAGAGCAATTACGATTGCTGCAACGTTCAATCCAACAATCTTTAGTAGACAGGTTTTTGGACCATTTTGCCTGTTTTTAGCAGGGCATTAAATCTGAAGAAGGAGGGGGCCGTCGTCGTCATCGTGGTTCTTCGCCTTTTGTAGGCGGCTTCGGGCCTCGAGCTTGAGCTCTTTGCCCGGGCTTCGTCTTCCGCAAGATCTCTTGCGGAGCAGCTGGATCCCCTTGTGTCAAAGAGCCACTCGCGCTAATTTGGCTCACCCGCGGCGCGGTCAGACACACCGGGTGGAACATATTCGGGAAGCCCAGCGAGTCCGCCAGCGAGCGGGTGCAGCTTACATGTACGACCGGGTGGGAAAGGAGGGTGGATCCGCGAGTCTCCTCACAAGTCATAAACCGTTTTTTATATAATAGTGTCCTCCAGGTGTAGTTTGACTTGTGTATTGTTATTCCCCTGAATTTAATTCGAACTATCAGCAGAGATGTAAAATGATGAAATAGGGAAGAAGAGGAATAGTTGCTTTGGCTCATAAAATGGCACCTGTTTTTAAATTATTACCTAACGCCTACCCCGCTACTAAATGTATATGTCCGTAAAATACTTTACCATCGAATTTCATGAATTGAACATTGTATTTTCAAACGTTTCGTAAGAGAGCTGCATCACAAATAAATCGCCTTGAGCAACAAAATAAACTTCAAATCGAAATATCAAGGTCACACTACACACAAAATATTCGCTTCAACGTACAGCATGTTCTTTTAAACTAAAAAAAATACTTGTAAGTTGTCAAGTTAATCGATGGTTATGTTGATTACGATATAATGATTTATCGACAAGAGTATTCAATTTCTAGACGCTTGCACAAAGAGAAGTAATTTTGTTAAATGTCATCCATTCAAGCCTACGTATTTTGCGTGTGTTTAACATAAGACTTCATTGGTTAAATCGATCCTTGAAATTAGCTGGTAAGTAATTTATATACCAGAAGACGCAAATCCTGTTAATTTATCAATAAAAATAATATTACAAATTTTACAGATGAACAGCAGAAATACACCTATTTATTAATAAACTGTGAAGACATATATCTATTCAGACATATATTTCCGATCACAAGACGATATTTCCTGCGCAATATTTAAAAAAATTATCCAGTCAATAAAAAAAAAGATATTCCATTTTAAAAATTTATAATTTTTTTAATTTCTGCTTAAAAATTTTAAAAAAATTATGCAATTTAGGTCTATAAAAATAATTATAATTTGGTAAAATACCTCAGCCGTAACAGTATAAGGATTTTAATTCACATTTTTATCAATTTTAACGAATTAATTTAGTTGTGGAGCTGTGCAGAATGTAAAAAAAAATCTACCCCCAGCCTATTCCTTATACGATATATATGTCTAAAGATATCACAAGATAACAATAATAATATTGGACATCATAATTTAGCCTAGAATTTTCGTTAGGAAGACCCGTAGTAGACTAGTGTCTGCAATAAAAAAAAAATAAGACTTAAACTTACTCTTTTGCAATTGCGATTGTAAAACGGAATTTGCTGTTGAATTATGCACTATTTATTTAATATAATACTTACAACATCAAAATCTCTCATCTGTACATAGCTGGACCCTTTCGCCCATCGCCAAATTTATAGCTAAGCCTTATTAAGGCTTAGCTATAAATTTGACTTATTAAGGCTGCCTTAATAAGTCTTTACAATACTACAAAGACAGTACGTTCTACTAACGTTTCATAATAGGGGTGACATTTACAAATGATGTTTATGCAGGCCGAGTATTGCAGGTCAGGTCAAGGTCGAAGTATGAAAGTTACGGAGTGCATTGGTGCATAGGCGCATTATGCACAGACGGCGCGTGGCTTTAATGCACGTCTCGAGGCCGGCGAAGACATAGATCTGATGCACTTTATTCCACAAACTAGTATTAAAATTTATGAAATCACTACTGAGTATGCGGTGTTTAAATTTTTTTCTACAGAAATTTCTTGTTGTTTATCACATCACGTCACGTCACGTCTCACCTAGTCACTCACCAAATGATTTAGTTAGTTAGTTATATGTTTTATTTGACCGTGGGAAACCTAAATTTTACAATTGGTAATAGAAATGCTAAAATTGTGCTGTTTTTTTTACGAATTTATATCTTACATAATAATCTACATTAAGTAGTCTTTGTTTTTAAGTTATTTTTAGCATAAAGACTTTTTGTAACCAGAGCAATTATAATGACTTTATTACGTTGTGGGCCCACTTTTATTTTTCTACTACCTTTTCGAGCTATCTTTGGTCAAACAGGCTATTCTTGGTAACAACAACCCAAGTTTCGAGTACTGGCAACTTGGATAGAGAGTTATAGCCCATTATAGACCAGATGTGGCTAATTATAGCCCATTGTTTTGTTTTGAACAACCTGTATGTTATGCTAGCGTGTGACCCGAATTGTGATGGATGGTGTGGAATAACGATGAGAAGAGGCGTTGGATCTTTACCCCCTTTGCAGGTAGATAAAGCCGCATTCATGAATACCATTGCGTCAGGATTTAAACCCAACGTTTTTTTTAGTTAAAATAATTTTACACTTCAAAATGATTGTTAGGGTCAATGCACTCAGATGCTCGTGGTTTCTGAATCTCCTACGCACTAAAGTATTTAGACTATATAAATACATACATAGTGCCTACTTTATATGAAAGACAAGAAATATTTGAATATCTTTCAATAAATCTTTTGAAATAAGAAGAGCTGTCTGGGTAAGGCTTGAAGAGTATTTTTCTGTAAAATTAAAAAAAATATACGGCTTTTTATCAAACGCATTTAATGTTTATTGATATATAAGGTTGTTGTTGTACCTAAGGTGTATAAAGGGTGTCCTTGGCTACATTATTTACTTCCTATGTCACGAAAATTATATTCTTGCGTCTCTCAAGTATGAAATGTAATTTATTCTGCCTGAAAAGTCGCACCTGTAAGTATTGAGATATTATATAAAAAATAATGACCCATAATTTGGCATTATTTCCCGTTTCGTATTTTGACTGGCTCGATGGCGCATTCGGTAGTGACCCTGCCCCATGCACCAAGAGTTACAGGTTCGCTCCGCACCCAGGACAAACATTTGTGTACGCTTGATCAGATCTCGATACCTTAATAGTCAGGTTAATTTCAGTTTTTTTTTATTACTGACAACTAGATGCAACTATGAAATATTTTTGTCAATAGATACATAATTGACATATCGATAATTCCTCTATGACGATTAATTATAATATTATGGTTCTTCTTCCGTGTGGACTGATATTAATGAAGACCATATAACATAGATGATGTTATGTCTTTGATTCCGTAGGGGCTTATACTTTGGAGATGCAGGCTTCAAGATAGGTCTCGAAACGTGGACCTAGGTCCAAACTAGTTCTTCTTAAAAAAGTAAAGCTTTAGTAATCTTTGCCGAGGAAACGAGTGAGTAGGCACAATATACCGACCTACTTTTACCTATACATGAGGAACCTGGAGTTCGCGTAAACAGTGCAAGATGCTATCTAAGGGCTAGGGCACAAAAGAAAGGTCAGTGCATTGTTATTGCGCCGGCCCTGTACTTTTCCGATGTTTGCTCCGCCGGTACTGTTGGCCGGTTAGCGCAATACATCGTAATGTCCAAATCAAACAGGCGTGTTTAACGGAGGCTAATAGATTACCCGAGTTTGTTCGGCATAGACACGCGCAGGCTGTGTCGAATATTGTTTGAAGCAAATATAGGTACTCAAATGTGTGGGTTGTACTACTTTAGGCTGTTGCGAATATCGTATTTCGCTTATAGTTGAATCCAAGATCTGTCCAATTCGGTGAAAAATCCAAGGTTTACCTTCTGTTTTCGTAGATCACAGAAAATGTAATAGTACCGCAGAATATCTATTTTATTTAGCACGTCCACTGCACACAAACGTAATTGCAATACAGAAAAGCTCTTATGTAGTCATAGCAAACATTTAAACTACGTTACATTATAGAACAAACGAAATACATCGCTTTTACTGCAATGAGTTACAATATGCAATATTTTTAGTGCGTTCAATCAAGCCAAGGAATAGAGCCTGAGCGCCTTAGTTGCAGGTCATACAATTACTAAATAAATCGAATACGGTTTCGGATTATAAGGCCTGTTTCTTATCTTATCTGTATCGATACAGTATCTCTGCTCGAGTGGCGCACCGTTAATGGTAATAAGTAAAAAAACAAACGAATTGGATGTTTCGTGAACAAGTTCAGTGTAGTGGTGGCCTCTGTGTGCACTGCTTTCTGGATTGCGAGCATCTGGCGTCGTGGCGCGACGTATTTGCATAAATATGCCTTGTTTGCTTACATAAGTTTATACAACTTGTTACATATACCACCCCACTGTATCAAAAGTATTAGGTAAAGTGGAAGTTCAACATTTGGATGTATTTTAGTTCAATGTAGACTACATACAAACAATTTCAAAACATGATATCATTAAAATAGTAACATTCCATTTAGAGATGTTAAGAACTCGAGTCTTTTGAGTCCTAATTCTTAGACTCGGCTCATTTTTTCACGACTCAGTGAACTAACTAATCTCCGAGTCTTGAGTCCAACCGAGCTTCAGTCTTTCGAGCGCTACAATAGAACTCGAGTCTTAAAAAGAGCTCGAGTCTTAAAAAGAGCTCGAGTCTTAAATAGAGCTCGAGTCTTAAAAAAGCTTGAGTCTCAAGTCTTGAGCATATTAAGGTTTAATAATGTTAATAGATGCAAGTTATTCTGGCCTTTATACATACTTATATGTGCATCATCAGATCAATTGTGATTGCTTGTGATTCTATTTGATTTCTGTATTTTCTTCTGCGGCTTATTATATTTATTGTATTTTCTTATTATATTTTGAATATTAAAATATTTTTTCATGATGATTAAAATGATTTTTCCTATCAATTAACGCTTTTATTTTTTCAAAATACGCTTCTGATTACGAATATATCTCACAAAAGTAACATTTTATTTCCTGATTTAAAAAGGAACTCCAAACGGAAAAGAACTCGAGCTCGACTCGCCCCGTAAAAACGACTCGAGCGCTTAAAAAGACTCGAGTTCCATGTTGCGCTCAAGAGCTCATATAGACTTTAGTTCTCTAGTCTTGGAAGTCTTATTGTAACGAGTCGAGTCGTGCAATTTGTCAGTCGAGCTCAAAATTTAGGACTCAAAAGACTCGAGTTCTTAACATCTCTAATTCCATTACACGCTAATATATTAAATTAAATATACAGAATAATTTGAAAGAATCTTCCTACTTATCCAATAGGAAAGTTACCAATTGTAAAGAATGATTAACATTACCTACATGTAAAGCTCCATCCTAGTGGAGTGTCATTTAATATAAGTAGTTGGAATAGTAAGAAGTTACCTTGGTCGATACATTATATATGATAGCCTATTCAAATACGTATGTAGGTACCATAGCAATATTATAGATTATTTTGGTAATACGCTGTATTGGTCGTTGGTAATTAATGAGTTTGACGTTTTAATGTTCTAAGGGCCTATTGTTATTATATTAATATGTCGCGTTGCTATGCAGTCCTCATAACGATTACCTAGTCACTTAGCTCCCTAACCTTAAAATAGCTGCGGCTTTAAAATAATGTAATCGAAATAAACCCAAACTAATTTCATTCACCCGTGAAAAACAGCTATAACGTCAGTACCAGGTGAATATGTCGATGAATAAATAATAATTTTGCTGTTATTCAATGACTGGTTGTGTAGGGCGGCCATGTTTCTCTTTTATCATGCGCACCGATCAATATAAAAACAGACTTTTCGTGAGATCACATTCGAGCAGGTACCTAATATGTTTAGGTAATACTAACGTTTTACTGATTTGGATATACTTTTTAAGTTTTGAATAAATTGTTGAAGTTTTGTGAAAGTCTTAGCCGATGGTGAGTAGGGGGCTCCAAAAATACCCTGAATTGAACTGAGATTTTTGAACAATATCTGCCTTTCTCGAACGATAGACTGAAATCAAGTTCCAAGAACAATCAAATCTATCGAATACTTATACCAAAGAAAACACAGTATGGGATTAGGAACAGAACGGATACTCCGAATGAGAGACTAAAAAAAATCCTTGACAATTTTATTGGTCGAGTATGTAGGTATTTAATTGGCAAACATTATACTAAAGAAAGATAAATGAAGTTGTTATTTAATGTAAAGAAACGGTGTGATTTTTATAGCAGACTGTACAAAACAGCTATTTTTATTGCTGTCAAAAAAAAATAACAATAAATTGAAAAAGTGTTGATTCAGACAGAATGTCCGAACATTTTATGTCCGAGCAAACCAACAAATGTAACGTAGATGTCCATTACAGTGCCTACGATAAACTTGATAACAATGTAACAACCATTGAGTATAACAAGTTCGTATTGCAAAATAAACTGACATTACTGTATGTGTACTGATGTTATATCTGAAAATTTCTCAGATCAACACGTTTTCAATAGTGAGGTAAGAAACAATATGATAAATAACTACGTCAGTGTACATAATGTGGTAATATTTGATGTCTTGTACAGGTGCAAGTCATGTTTAAACAGTGATATGACAGGATATGGCCTAATTAAAATTGAACGGATTCGACTGATAACATGGGTATTATCTACGGACTAGTAAAAAAAGAAGAACTCCACGCTGTCATACTATAGCGTGAAGTCACGTTTATACATGTGTGAGTGATACTTATAGATACCATATATCGGATATCTGTCAATTGGAGCACTTATTATGTCAATGTGTTAACTGTTACGTAAGTTGCGTGTCAAGTTAGAGCACCTGAGGAGCTTCAACGTCTAGTTGGTGGCGCGCAGTTCTTTTTTTACTAGCCCGTGATATAATCATTACTTAAGCACATTTTTCACAAATTCGATTTTAACTGGTACCATTAGTAAGTAATAATATGGTATGTTGGTTTATTGGTTTGTTCGCTGTTAATGCTATGCCACGCTGAAGTCGTATATTTTTTTCTTAACTGAGCCGGACCATACTTTTCTAGAAAACTGACGTAAAGTAGGGGTTTGCAAAATGTTGTGTTTCATTCCGCAACATAGAGTAGGTACTTGAGGCCCAGAAGGCTCTGACTGAGGATTTGCAGCGTCGACGACGGGACCTAAGGTCAACTATATAATCATTTCGACAAATAAAAACTTGTTTTCTAGTTAGATTCCGTACGCTAGATAAACATTTATCTAGCGTATAAATTTATTAGCAACTTTTTGTATGCCTGAATGACGAATAATTAGGATTGTTTTTATCTTTTGTTTGGTCTCTGTTCACAAGTACTATCGATTTAATATACACACATTGGGACCTTATTGCTAATTTTATAGATAATAGTAATAATAATTTACAAGGTTAGAACGAGCAAGTGAGTTTAAATAACTGAGTCATGAACGTCATAAACTTAATGTTTAAAAGAACTGAGCGATATTAACAATAGCCAGTAGGATTAATTTTTTTTAAATTATAAAATAAAATTTTGTCTTATATTGTGTATGACTGTATCAAAAAAATCAAAATACGTCATGTGTTTTGATTGTAAATAGACTGAAATTCAAATTTGGTAGAAAAAATATAACGTAGTTGTAACGTATGGAGTCTGACCTCAATGGTCATGATGAGTATAAGGTAATTCCCTGATATAATAATAGTATGTGGACGAAGAGTTGTAACATGATCTAGGACTAGCTTGCTGTTACAGAATTCTGCTAATACCAGACCGCTGATGGTATGTTATGCGGAAAATACTGACATGAGCCATATTCAAATAAGCTTACCTTGTTTCGTCGGCACCGATTCCCAATGAGACTAATTGGTAATGTAGAATTTAGTGTCCAAGTGGCACCTGGCCCACTTCTCAGGAGTGCGGCCCGCGATATGTTTTATCCCGCGTGTGCGGTCGTCTACGTTTGAACGAAGCTTCGTTCGCAATCATTCGCTCAACTGGGTCGAGGTCGAGGCCAGTGCATAACACCGCTTGCTAATACGACACTATCGAGGGTAAGCTACACTTTCTACGATCAATAATACCTACGCGCATCTCTCGCTAGCCGTTGTTTAATCGTTTCAAGTCTTAGGCATAGGATTTTATTTTCATCTTAGCATTGGTGAGTTTGGTTGTTAAAATGGAGGCTAACATCTTCAATCACGGTTACAAAATCAGCTTTGTGTTTGAAACCGCTTTTTTATTTATTTCGATTGCTCAACGGTGGCTGAACTATAACGTAGGATAAGTACATAATACGTTTAAAAAATTTAGATGTTACAGTATACTTCAGTAAAACTGAACTGAATTCTATATTACCTACCTAAATGATCTAGGCCAATTAGTTCTGTTCCATTATTCTAAGTGCTCTATTATTATTGGTTAGTGGAATTCTGATATCATATATTTGTTTGCCATACAGTTTTATTCAATTGTAAGAAGTGTTTATGAATAGAAACACTTTTTTAGAATTTTATAAATTCTCAAGACAAAAATAAAACACGTGTTTCTTAAGATAAGAAACTGCACGACTCCGTCGACGAACACACATAAATAATACCTACAATGGTAACGTCATTGCTTAATAGTACGCTCGCAAGTAAAAATAAGGATTTTCAACTTATTTTTTCGTTTCAAGATGCGTAGTTGCCACGTAAACTTCCCGCGCAGTTGTGCCGTAGGGGCACCCTACTATAGTGCCAGGTCCAAATTGCCCAGATGACGCAGGGCAATGTTTGACCACGAGCAGGTGGCTCTGTTGTCGCAGCTGTTTCCAGCCTGCGCTACGTGCCATGTTGAAATCTAACCTCAAACGTGAGTCATGCAGCTTGCAGCACATACGCCGGATAATGAAAATGGCCCGAACCGACCGCTGGGAAATGGATATGCAGGTGATTTTTATTTATTGCGCATCACAAACGTCTTTGTTGACGCTGAACATTCATCTATAAGGCACAATAACAACATCATCATCCACATCTTGACAATAACTGAAAAAATAAATTTAGAATACGTGTATTCAAAATTTTATATAATATGTTAGATGTTAGAATAATCTACTATAGGTAATAGGTATTATAAAGTCATCAATAAAGCAAAAGAGATATCGATATTTAATAAAAAAAACTCTAACCAGTATCTACGAATTTTGTTATTTCATTTAACTGTCATTTAATTATAGGAAATTTCTTTATTAAAGTAACTAATGCGTTGGTATCAGTACAAAAGGATATGGGGCTGCTGACCTTTAACTACTAACCATGTTCACTATTTCACTATGAAACTGTAAAAATGTACAGAGAGTATAAGATGGAGTAGAGCTCCATATTATAATGTGTGAGATGGTGTAATATTTTTTTTATTAAAACGGTCATTGCCAAGTCGCTCCCAAATATAGGCAACTTAAATCAAAACAAAAGCGACCCACAGCATAGACGGGCTAAATTGAAGTAGCATTCCTAATATATATTAACAACTAAATTCATATAGCGTCGGTCCAAAACAAATAGACAAAAACTTTACAATGGGCCGTTAGACGCAGGAAGCGGCCGTGATGGAATGCCGGCGCACGCGCAACCACCGCGCCAAATATGAACCGCACACGCCATCAGCTCTTTACCATTCAACTGAAATATAAACTGGGACCTCTTTGACATTTCGCGTTAACAACAAAACTGATTAGGGAAAAACTGACTGGTTGGAATTATATTCAGGTTATTTAAAAGTTGGTTAGAACGAAAAGTTGCTTGCACAAAAGGTACGACGTAGACAGGGTACTTAACGAAAATATGGCTCTCATCTTTCCTGATGTGATGTGAAAAGCTTATCTCGACTCAAGAGGATGTTAACTGTACACTGGTTCTGGTGCAGTTTTAAGAGTAGCCACCGCCACTTGATTTAAAAACATCAAAGTTGAACTAAGACAGTTGCCGACGTGGCCCAGACAAGGTACAGTTTTATGGCGAAGTTAATGGAAAAGACCAGATCAGGACCAAATATAGGGTCATATATAGAGTTATAGAAGAAGTTAGCTCCGAATGTATCACTGGTAAGTAAAAAGTAAGTAGTTGCCTGAAATACGCGAAGTAAGTGATTCAGCAACATGCAACTCACTGTCTTCGAGACTACCACTTGCAAAACTTCCCAAAATAATTACTTCGGGAAGTTTTTATATGCAAGCATTGACTGTATGTAAATAGCGTGTTAAACAATCTATGATTCTACTAGTCTTTATAATATATCTCGACGCTTGGCACTTCCTCAATAAATAATACAATGATAGGCTTTCAATTACGAATTTTAAGCGAATCATTCGAACACTCGCAAAAAATAAAGATTTTTCGCTTTTTATATATTTTTTTATCGATGGCGGTGCTTATTGTTAAAAGATTATTAGTTTTTTTTAGTAGACAAATATTACGTAACGTTTATTGTTTTCAAAATAGCTATCATAGTGGATAAATATTATTATGTACTTATTATTTTGTAAATAAATAACTACTACTAATATTTGTCTTACCAACAATGTATATGTTCATTATTAGAAAATATAACTGTATTGCTGCATTATTAGGATTTCGTTTTGTTTGTTGGAAAATAATAATGATGAATAGTGCCCTTGTGATGCATGGTAATGTACCTATAACTTTACACTCATTTGTATTTACTTTGATCTATTGCCATTAGATAATTTTACGGCGGTATATCTCGGGTGTTGAATAAAATAATATATATAGGTATCTTAAATATATGATTGTATATAATGAGAATGTTTTACATAAATATCTACTGTCATAGGACATTACATGACATTACATGACGCATTGAAATGAACAGTATCCTCTTGACGATAGTCATAAAAAGTGAAAGTGACATCCGCGTTAAGGATGTTTACCGGCTGAATCAGTACACTCTCATTTCCGCGGTGTCAGCCATCAGCAAAACTGAATGGTACCGTCAGTTTGAGTTTTTATGTATGTTATGCAAACTGGAACACGAGATACACCATAGAAAGTGAAAAATGAAAGGGTGATATAAAGGCTATTGAAGTTCAAAAGTTTTACATAAATGATTGGCTTCATACCGCCAGTTACAAGATAACAATAACATAATACATCTAGATCACTTTATTATTTAGTTTGTATAGTTCCCTAATATCACTTTTAGATGAAAGTATTATTGAAGATACTTTATACTTTTAACAAAAAAAATTTAAAAATTGCATCTACAGAAGATAACGTTATGCTTATTGTCAAAATGTTTATAAAAGCTATGTGACGTAAATTTTTATTTGTAAACAAGTAATAACCTTGTTTACTGGTGCACAGTTTCGGATTTGTCTTGAACAGAGGCGTCTCGCATTACTTAGTCCTTATGCTGGAGGTGTTGAGTGCGTCAACAGGAGACACGTTTTGAAGACTCGATTTCGGGGTCAGATGTTAATAATTGGCAAGCGGAAACCCGCACTGGCGAATACAAAGTAACGCAAGCGCAGTCCGAAGCGGAACTCGTGTTTGAGGATAACGCGGGCACCAAACAGGGTCAAGGTGGTACAAGTCTTATGCTTAGATCTCAAGAACGGAAAACTTGACCAGTTAGTACTTTATGTACTTTGGTATGTTAGAGAAAGTTAAGAACAAAGTAAGCCACCGCGCGTAATTAGAGCCGCGCCTCTAACAGACCAAGCATCAAGGTCTCGTGTTTATATTAGGTACTAGCAATTACTGACAATCGATAGGAACACATTTTATCCATAATGTTATTTGATAGAGGCCAAATCCAAAATCTGACGACGATAGCGATACGATAATTATGAACGTGATTAAGAACAGATCGTAGTGTGAATATAAACATGATTCAACCAAAAGTCAAGACAGCAGTCAAAAATTTTTATATTTCAAATCAAACATGAATATTTATAGAAGAACCAACAAAACATGTATTGTTTGCACTGTCATGAAATGAAATGCAATTCATAATGACGATACGAAATAAAACTTTTTTGGCTTCATTACATACAAAATCTTCGCGTTATTGTTGCATGTTCATTTGCAGACTATGAATAACCTGTAGCAGAATTATTATAATGTCTAAGCCAGGGTCTACCATATTCTTCTCAGCTTTAAGTGGATCCTCTTTGACCATGATCTTGGATTTAGCGAGTCTGGTTATTTATTACATTGGGGCATCTGACTTTGTAATCCTTAGGGCGATGAGAAAAGTTGGATTATTTTATTATAATGTACAAATGTTTTCCCTCACCATCACATAAATTTTACAGAGCGTTTCAGCCGACCACAGAATCAAAGTCGGTTCAAATTCCACTAGGTCCGCAAATGGAGCATCGTATGGATGCGATTTTATTTTTATTTTTAACACCCAAACAGAACTCCAAGTATGTACAAAAGCGTAAATTATGTATCTTAATTCTTGGAAAAGTAGGTACTTCAACGTACTACGTATATACAAATTCATAAGATTTCAAGGCACATTGAAATAGGCAAATGCTAAACTCATATCTATGAATGTGGTTGATTATTTTTTTTAACCATTGGTATAACATCTAATTTCATACTAACTTGGCTAGTTGAAATGTTCTGACTGTACAAATGGGCACTGATTCACTACCCTACACTACAACACAGTTATTTACGTAAGTATGTACTCGTATACAAAAAATTGTAAAACTGAACTTTGAAATATTACATTACTGCAAAGGACCCGAAGTTAAAGAAAATTTGTCCGTTATATCATTGGCATAAAAATGTGTATTCCACTCCAAATGTTTATAACAATAGTACTTAAAATAGATTATGAATAATGCATACCTACCAACAGACGTCATTTTCTTACAAAACAAAATTATTTTCTCATATAGATAGTAGTATGATAATGTTCCTAATAAGGCGAGACATAAAGAATTTTAAAGCGAATTTTATGACAGTCACTCTGTGATGGGTCCATCGATGCGGGTCCATGTGACTCATGTGGGAATCGTCTATGATGAATAATTTTACTACCCAAGTGCCTACTGATAGATTTTTTAGAAGGTATAATAGGATAAGGGCTTAATAGATATGCTCAATTGGAGGATTGTCCCAAAATAATAAAAAAACTGCTAAAGAGAAGGGTTGTTGGTTGGTAGATATTGCAAATATTAATATATTCACTCAGTATATCGGCCACCTATCTTAGATTCGTCTCGTATTTAAATTATCAATATTACTAATAATAGCTATTATTAAACTAAAATAATTACTACGGGGTGTCTATCTGACATTGTGTACTATGTAAAATAATGGAATATGAAATCGCACCTAATGAATTATTAGGTAGGCAGGTACATCGTAAATTCTGAATCAAAATTCAGGATGGAGCGCGGAAGAGGGAAGTGTGGGCAATCCTCGGAGTATCCTGCCCGGCGGCTATAAATACTGGTGGGGTTTACCTCTTAACTCATTGTTCGATCGCGTCTAAGACATGTCAAGAAGCATATTAAATAGTGATCTAACACCTGCTATACACTCTTAAATAAGTGATATATGTATTTCTACACCATTATTGCGGAAGTTGTGTTGTTATTTACTCTAACATATTTTTTGACGCATATTGGTTTTCATATGCAAATTGTAGAACTACGTTATTTAAATTCAGCTTGACACTTATATGTAGTTAACTGTAAATACATGAGTTGCGGCATAGTTAAAAAATATACTATATATGATATATAGCGGACGGATTAACAACAAATAGTTGTGTTAATTAAATTTTGAAATAATTGAGTTATAGGTCAATAAATACTTTATTGACATATTATTGTCAGATAAAAAATAATGAAACGATAAAATAAATAAATATACGACTCATACAATTTCTAAATGTATTATTAGAAATGTTTATTTATACATATGTTATAGGTTTAAATTGTAAAATAAATTATAATATAAAATTTATTTATCTACCTACTAGGTATAAAATAACGTAATAAATACATTTATTTTGAATTGTTTCATTTCATACACTTTTTTATAACGAGATAGACATATCTTCGTTGAAACCACGAATTGAATAATTATATAATATATATATTTATTCCAAAGATGTGTTAGTTAACTTGTAGAATGAAATACAACCATTGATCATTCATCAAAGTCATTAAACGCATATTTTGCTTCACTGAAGCTAGCCATTATACACGTACTTAATCGTTTTTTTTTTTTATCTTAGCACGAGTATTATCGTTTAATAGTTGTTTTACACGCATTCATGATTTTATACAAACTAGGTACATATTTAAATTATACGTAGGTATTTGTATAGAGGCAGCAAAAGTAGCACAGATACGTAACTACTTATTTTATGAATATATAATCATACAAGTCGTATTAATTACCTCAATGAAAACCTCTTTTTTGGAGTTACTATAAACAAGTTTCATAACGAACTTTGCGATTTTATATTTTGTAAATATTTTCTCTGATTTTAGGTTACCTGGAAAGATCAATACAATAAATGTACCAATTATATAGGGTACTTTACATAAAAGGTACCCTATTTATTTTTTTACCTCTGACAAAATTTACAAAATTAAAACATATGCGAAGTGAAAGCGTAACAAACAAACCCATTTTCGCATTTATAATATTAGTTAGGATAACATATCTAGAGTAAACATTTCCTGTACACCATTCAAATTACTTACGTCATTCGATACTACACTAACTGAATCGCTTCGGAAAAACAAATTACAGCGAAATAACTAAGTAATTAATATTTTTTCCACTCAACATGGGCTATGCCCTAATGCGTTTAATTAGGTTTCGACAATGCCCTAGGCATGTCAGATTTTTATGACGTATGACGTATCTTCACTGTAGTAAAGACAATTCAACTTTTGTGACCTAACCTAACTAATGCATCAGTCTTGTGTGTTTGTATGTACAAATTGATCTATATTGATAAATAGAGAGCACTTTATTATTTTATTGCCTTATAAAGGTATAACTCCCTCCGGTGTATATCTTATCGTTAAATATACATGCAAAAATAATATGTGTGTAATTTTGTTAAACTTAATAACATCCCCTCCGTTAAATTGCTACAGTGTAATTTCATAAATTTCAAAGCTGACTGCCAACATTCCGCTTGTAGCCCCGAATTTACCCACAAACACTCATTATTTTCACCACTAACCGTATTGAGACGGCGCACACACTTGCATTCAAAATACCTGAGTGTTACTAAGCAACATTTTGAAATGTACTTTGTGCATTTTAGTATCATTGCCTGAGCGAGTTACGAAATAGGGCAACATCGAAGGCTGCGCCGTGCGTCATTATTCAAAAACAGTTTCAAAACTCGCTTTATATTTATCATCTCCTGGATACATCTACTTAATATTTACGTTCCTCTAAAGAACCGCATTCACTTAGTTCAACCAGTGAAAGTTAAATTATTACGCACTTACGAACATTTGTCAGGTACACGGGAGTGATGGTTTGAACTGGACAAAAGAAAGAGTGAATGATGTTTATGGGACAGACAGTAAGTACATTTTATCAAAGAAGCAATACTTTTAAATCCAGTTTAGTAATAATTACGTAGCATTTTGGCTAGAATTAAAAGAGGTTTATTAAATTGTATTAAGGGAAAAGGTAATATAATTAACAAGAATTTCGATACACACTTGGTGTCATTGATACGTAAATGAAAATAATGTTTAAATAACACAATTAGGTACTTACTATTATTACATTTCTTTATCAAAACTCCTTCAGGCAGCGCATTAAATACACAATGAAGGTAAACTTAAGTGTTCAAATTAAATCGATAATTTATAAAATGCGTCATTTGATAATGCCATTATGATTGTAATAAAATTACTTTAAACAGAAAAAGCTATGTTCATTCAAATGAAAAATTTGAATAAACTGGTCGAAAATAGTGTGAAGAGACTAAGAAAAATACTAAAAAATGCAAATGAAACACGTTGCATTATTAAACGAATCCTTGCGCATCGTAGACTCTCGGCCGCGGTTAACGTCCGCACAACACGTGCTCATTTGGCCGAGTAACAAGGCTAATTAGATTACAAGACAGACACCTTATACACAAATAAACAGACAAACCTTTCGCGTATGGCCCTCACACATCACGGGACATTAGGCGTTATGTTTAGCGAGTAGGTGGCAACAAACAAATGCACCAAAACAGCGCTTAGACGCGTGAATATAAGTTCGCACTAACTATAATAAGTTTTTGTACCTATTTGCAATAGTTAAGTATTCTTATTTTCTTGTTCCATTAGTACCTATTATTTTTCATTGAATCATTCCCAAAATATCTGAAAAAAAAATGAAAAAAAAAATTGTTATTGCCAAGGACTAGTAAAAAAAGAAGGACTCCACGCTATTATACTATAGCGTGAAGCCACGTTTATGCATGAGTGAGTGAGATACTTATAGATACCAGATATCGGATATCTGTCATTTGGAGCACTTATTATGTCAATGTGTGACGTAAGTTGCGTGTCAAGGTGGAGCACCTGAGGAGCTTCAATGTCTAGTTTGTGGCACGGAGTCCTTCTTTCTTTACCACTCCTATAGCATTACCTGTAAGTTTGCAGCGTGCAAATCAACTTACGTGACCTTTATTCTATCGAAGATTGTTAGCTCCAACGAGTATGGTTGATATTGGAATGTAGGTAAGCGTATTTACTTTCTCCTTTCTTTTCCTAGAGGATATATAAAGACTTATGTATGTAATATAGAAGAATAAATGTTATTAAGATGTCTTATCTTCTTGGGGCGAAGCCTGGTCTCAGAACCTGACGTTTTTTAAATGTTAAATAGAACTCATCCTAGATTTTCGCCGGTAAGGGAAAATATCGTGAACAATAATTACACGATTCTGGAAGTGTAATCACGATCCGAATGAAAGTTTCGGCTTTCCTTGTCTGAAGGAAGGTACTTCATTTGTAACGGTGTAATTTACGGTCGAATTGTATCAGACAAAAATGGTTTGTTAAGAAACGAAGATCAAATTAGAGACGTTGTAATGAGATATGGAGCATCTCTACTTTTAATTAGGGAATGTTTTGGCACATGATATTGCAGTTGCAGTGAGACCTGTGATAGGTATGCGAAAGGTGATTAGCTTCATAGGTGGGCGACGCGTGTGGTCATCACGAGAACAGGATGTGCTCATTGGGGTCGTTAAGGGCAGACGTCATCCGCATTCATCTCGAGCCGCTTATCCATTCTCCGTAATCTTTAAATAAAAATATCTTAATTTAACTTGTTTAAAAAAGACAAAACATTTTATGAAAATTTTACGGACGTCCATACATAATGTATGTACGAGTATGTGGCAAATAATAAGATCGGGCGAGTCCCTTATTAATTGGATGGTTCTTGTCATTTCCAAACCACAAATACATATATTTTATTAGAATACTATAAGTTGGCCTAAATAAAAAAAAATATCTCGTTTCTATAATTTCTTTTTAAGCTGTGCCTACTCCGTACATCTCGGATCATGCAAATAGAGTATTTTACTGTCTAGTTAACTGAGATTATTTTTAACAGTTGTCAAATAGATTTTACAATGAAATACCCAAGTTAACCGTCATTATTTAAGTAGGCATTGGTTTGATATTTTAGTAAAGTGAATTATTAAAAGGTACATTTTTATAATTTGAATTTTGGTTAAAAATAAATATTTGTAAGCCTCGTTGAAACTAGTGTTGCTGTAACGTATTATTTTCAAAACATACGAGTACTATACGGTAAATCTGCGTCAAAAAAATAAAAGTTACTGCATATTTGTTTATCAAATCATAAACATTAACAAGGTTAATTGATAATAAACGAGAAGAATCATAAAGTTCATAAAAAACAAAGATTTACTGGGTACCAACAGTGCGAGATTATACGTATGCTCGCACGGTACCCAGTGATGATATCACATGTGAATTAGCCATCTGTTATTCAACAACACATTATAATTAATCACAATTCATAAGTGTGTCATCTATTTAGTAGATAGGTATATTGAATATGCTGAGAGCAGAATATAATTTATTGTATCAAAAAGGGCATGGCAAATTTTCAAGATTAATAGCAATTTTCATACCGTAAACAACTTTTTACGAGATCTCAACGAGAGAGCATGATAACTCAACAATTTTAAAGGAACACATAAACAAAAAAAAAAAGGAATCGTAAATTAATTGTCAATTACAATATTTTTGATAATAAATATTGTAATATACCTATATGTGTTTTTCATATGAATATAATATGAAATACATAAGATTAAAAAAAAACAATTTAATCGTATATTACCGTTATTTTTAACAATTAAATAATTTGATATTATATGAAATAAAATAATAAGTAACATCTAGTAGTCAAGCATTGTAAGAACTATGAATTACTTACCTACCCAGCTGAAACATATGCTTCATTGAGAAAAAGCAAATTAATTATTTATATATGAACAATGGCATTTCTACAACACTGGCTTTAAATAATACTGTTATTTTAAACCGTTACTTGTTGATTTTTGTTCTATTCATGGGCCAAAGTTTTATCTTACCCACGATGTAAAACTTTAACCATATAACCTCAAAATACATAGATCCCGCGACGAAGGTAAATAAATGTGTCTTATAAACATTCTAGAAGTTTATGTAGCAAGCCAAATATAAGTAGGCCACAGTCACAACTGTACTATACCAGGTCTAGGTTATACAGCAACCAGTTAGTTAAAATATTATCTATTCTATGATTTTAAACTTTGGAAATAATGCATATTTCCAGTATTATCTATTCTATTGCTACTACTATTAAATAATCTATTAAATAAATGTACAGTCTTAACTAATCTGCGCTACGCTGCTACCCTCTAAACTGTAGAGGGTCAATTCATCCTTGTAGAGTTTTCAGGGACGAAAATTGTATTTGTAGTACGGTGTAATATCGTAGGTCAGGGAACTAATATATCAATTTCATTCTTTATCTCAGATGCAAAGTTCGCTTTCTTATAAACCAATTTATGACCGGTTACCGAATTAAAGATGATCGTGATAAACTGCTTATCTATTGTATAACAGCCCCGTGCAATTATGTAAGTACAAGTACTTATTATAGCTTACTACGAGTTCGTCCGAGCTCACAGACCGGTCGAGTGCTCCAAGCTGTAGGTACGGCCATTGCCATATTTAGATAACATTCAAATGCAAGAATAACCTGTTTCTCACTTATATTTGAGATGATGCACGGTTTTGGAGTTCCGCATGAGGCAGTGAATATAATTCTTGTGGAGTTTCATTTCTGAGCAAATGCGAATGATTTCAACTTAATATCTGATACTACACAAGTATCAGATATTAAGTTGAAATCATTCGTACCAAGCAAAGTTGCTTGAAAATTTAGAATGTATGTATGTCTATACATACAACAACAATTTGCTTGTTAACCATATTGCTATCAATATGGTTAACAAGCAAATTTAAAAAAAAAACACTCTTTTGTATTTTTTTAAGAGCACCTAAACCAAATTATGGTCTAATTCTTCTTGTTTCTTTTCAACCGACTTCAAAAAAAGGAGGAGGTTCTCAATTCGACCGGATGCTCTTTTTTTATGTGTGTTCGCGCATAACTTCGTCGTTTATGAACCGATTTCGATGATTCTTTTTTTGTTGGAAAAGAGATATCTTTGACAATGCTATTAAATCAATCAAGATAACATGTACCTAATAAATATAACAAAGAATAATTATTTTTAAGGATTTAGCACAAAAGATTTTTAATTTAGAATCAATGGGACAATCAGAAAGATAATAAACATCTCAATTTAGTTTGATCCCCTAATGTGTGAGCTGAACTTCCACTTGACCATTTTTTAAAAAACACGTTCAAATATCGATTTGATCAATTGACGTATTTTATTGCAGTTAAAAACTAAACTGGTTGCTATTAAATAGCAACATTAGCCGACAAAGATTAATTTAAGTACAATTAACTATGCATATCACGTTTTTTTCTTATTAATAACTTATTTGACCTCTTGGTATTATGTTATTAAATCGACTCATATTAAACGTATGTAAGCTATTTTTAATATTGTTGATAAATAATACTTTAAATGTACTGTGGCACTTTATTCATATATTTTACAGGTAATTTATTTATTTCCAGATTCTTCTCATTAGAGACTCAGGGTTTAAGGGCTATAGGTGAAAATTTGGTACGTACATGTAATTGTTTTCAAATCTAAATAAGTACTTATTCTAGGATTATGAATGTTGAAAAAGCATGTGAGGTATGTAGGATCGTGCCATATGGCATTCGAATTCGGGAAGTGCCGTGAAGTTAAGTTAGTTAGTATTTACTCTACTTGCTCGGCGATGCAGGAAAACATCGGAAACTTGCATTTTAATAATTATGTATATGTACCAAAGATTAATTTTTCACTTACGAGGATCAGATGGCCGTCGCTTCATTGCTAAAACCAGGCTCCCTAAGTAAGCCTAGCCTAGGGTGCATAGGACCCTGACTATGAACAGGGCATAGCGATACCGAGATGACAATATACAATTGTATGAATTACCTTATTAATTACTATCGCCTTATCGTAATGTTATTGTAAATTTATATGGCAGGCAGTACGTTTTATTTACTCTAACAAAGAAACCGGCTAGGTGTGAATGGGTGGAGGAATGACACATATGTACATGTTTTGTTTTGTTTGAATCCAATTGTTCGGATTAACGCATTGAATAATTAGCTACAACGCTTAAAACTTGTAGGTACTATTATATGACTTGAAGCTTACTTAGCTATATTTTTGATGATTTTCAAAATATCGTATTTAAATAATGTGACATAAACATTTAAGACATGAGAATAAATGTTTAAAAGATTTTTGTGGCGCCAGTTACTTATGATTAACGCCACTAAAACTTATGATTTACCAACTAGCGATTTGAAGTTTTATTTAAATTTTAATTCCACTAAAATAAAAATAAAAGTTTAAAGAGCAGTTTATATAGAGATTCTCTCAAAATTCAGTTTGTACTCTATGATAAAAACAAGTGCGATATAGTAGACAAAACTTCAAAGACTTTGCATAGATGTGTAACACATTCGTGCCCTGAACCCAGGGATGAATGGCAACGTAAAGAAATTGTTGTCACTTACTAGCTGTCCCGGCGCACTTCGTAACGATCCGTTCTCGGATTTTCTTTTATTATTTTCCTCGCAATGTTTCCATATTTTCTCACCGTACAAACCTTTCCTAGAAGATTACCTATATTTTAAAACCAAAATCAGCCAAATCGGTCCAGCCGTTCTCCAGTTTTAGCGAGACTAACGAACAGCAATTCATTTTTTTATACAAGATTAATCGTAGGATTAATAAGAGACAGCAATTGCTAGTAGTAGTGTTATATATAATAGTATAAATAAATATCAGACTACATCACATACATTGATCTGACTCCTAAGTAAGTAGCTTAAGCACTTGTGTTACGAATATCAGAAACAACAGTGGTATCACAAATATATACTTAAATATTGGATATTAGCACCCATAAGCCGTTAACCACATCCACATAATTGACAGTTGATTATAAATTTGTACCCATTAAGGACACTGCCATCCCCGTTATATAGAGACAGTATGAATGACTGTATATTGATATATAATACCTACAATAGAATGCTGAGATCACTAACTTACGTACTAAGACTTACGTACACACAGAATAAAGACAACATGTGTAGTATTTATCGATAAGTACTCAGTCATGTTCCCGTAACGCATCTTGTTTACGCCTGTGACGTTTTAAAGACAATGACAGATAAAACCAGATAAGAGAACTGGACAATCTGTATCAAGTTATTTCCTACCAAAATAAAAGTTACGCCATCGAGGTCATAAAAAGTTTTACATAATCTTAACGAAGTAGTATATTTGAATATGTTTAAACGTGCTTGAGCTCACACGAGTGCATACAAACTGTTAGATCACATGTTTATCGATGGATCTATTGCACAAATATTAAGTGACAGTGAGAAATCTTCATTCCGGTTTAACAACAGCATAGGATGGAAATAAAATAGTGTTCATATTTAAGTTTCTATATCATAAATGGTATTGTTTCAAAGTTTTTTTGTCAATTTGGAATGATTAGATATAACGAATTAAAACTTTGTAACGGGTAGTACATATATGCAAGTAGAGCGACCTATGTCTCTTTCAAGTCGCTATAACGCTAACACTATAAATATCATAATGAATATCTAAATGCAAACATAAAAAAATATTAAACCTTGTGAAAATTATATTTATTTTTTTATATTTAAGTTTGAGGTTTTAGAGAATACTTGACCTAACGCTAATACAGATTTTTTTTCTTTAAAAAAATATATAATTGCGTTAGATAAATTATTATTAAAAATATTTGTACAATCCGTTATTTAGCGCAACGGTTGCAATGAACTTTAAGTAATCAAACAAACCGATCACAATTCGTGCTATATTACTTCACTGACATGCCTTATGTACTATGCCTATAGTCGTGGTTAGGGTTAAAGGTGCCAACGAGGAAATGCGCGGCGACTTCCGCCGTTACACGGTCTGATGTAAAAGGCGCGCGGTCTCTTGTCTATTGCTAATGCAAGACGACTTTTGTACAGCCATTTAAACAAGTAGCTTTGCTTGTTCTTTATATAACTTACATGTGTAAGTCTTTTCGAATACCGTATAATATAGGTATAATGGCAGTATCTACCTATAGTTCAAATCAATCAGCTGGTAAAAAACACACTATCACACACCGGCAGGAATTAATCTGGATTGAAGATGTCAATTTCATTAGGGACCATAGGTATATTTTTAAACAAGAATCTAAAAAACTATTACAATTTCTAACATTAGTAGTATCTTGACGCAATAACAACTTGCACTGTGATGATGGAGTTTGTTTCTTTGTTTTTCATAATTTTAAATAGACTGAAATAAAACTTGTTCTGTTTTGTAATAGAAATCCTTTTACCAACTGTAAAAAGGACGCGTTATACCTACGCAATAAAACTAACTAAGCCAAAAGCAAACCGGCCTACCAACGAGCCAAATAAAACCTTCCCAAACCGGCAATTATCTTATTTTCGACTCGGAACGTTTGAATATAGAACGACATAATTCAAAAACAAAACAAAAAAGCATCGTGACGTCAATGGCCGTAATAAAACAGTGTCCAGCCAGTCCAGTTTGGTTCAAAGAACTTGAATAATTTTACGTATGTACCTTTATTTGTAGGATAGGTACACGACACACGTGCATGTTTAGGTTGCTCTTCAACTGTGCCATTTATAATTATTGACATTTTAAAACCAATGATCATAAATTGTAAAACTCTAAAAACGGGATATATAATTACTATATAAAACTGCCTAAAACTGATTAATGATCTTGCTATCGTCTACCTAAAATAGATCTCGCTATATATTGGCATCAATTATCCTATAACAATAACAATGCCATAATTCATCAGTATCAGACACGTTTTTTCATGTGGTCAGCAGAATAAGTTCTTACCATTACGTGGTCAGCCAAATAGGGAAAAATTTATTGAACTAGTTGAAACGAAGCCACTGGTTTCACATTTATAATTAAACAAATATAAATGTAAATATATAGTCAATTTATGCAAAAATCTACAACCATGTTATCCCACAAATGTAATAATTATGCATTTAATTGCTCTTGTTATCCGCTGGGAATTTTTGCTCTCGCCTGTAAGATAGCATCTGCGTCAATGCAGTGCACAGCACCAGATAGCCTCGTTATAAACACTAGCGTCCTCATGCCGCTAGCGTATACCTACGGAACATAACTCCACAGTGAGCTAACAGTAAAAATAATGTAAAGCAAGATACGAATGCGCATGTTTGAACTTTAAGTTAATACGATAATAGGACGTCATACTTCTTCGAATATCTTCTACGAGCAATGTACTACTATAAAACACTATTGTTATCAACTACGGCTAACAACATATTATTTCGCTGAAACGGCTTAACCCGCTTCTACACAAACTGCAAGACATGTGACGTTTTTTTAAACCAATGAATACAATGACTTTATTATATTACAATATCGGAGAGGTTATCAAATGTTCTCTCAACAAGAAACATGTCTATTTCGGTCGGATAAACTTATCTTTATAAGTACGTCAAATAATGGCGTGACTTTATTATTATTAATATTAACATTAACAGATGATGAAACAACTGTCTGATATAAATATGAATAATTAAGATTAAGCCAGAGCGACGTCCCAAGCCAGGCAGTGAAAAAAATATTGTGATTTTATCACAGCATTTTATAGAACTTTAAGAGTTGAAAAGTAATAATAATTTTATCACGCACACGAAATCCGGTGAACAACAAAATTGTTGGGAGTGCATAAATTATAATAGAATCGCGAACGATACATGTCAATAACTGCTAGTTTTATAGATATTTTTTTTCACACATTATATTTTTTGTAAGCTATTAGACTTGGTACTTACGAGTACTTTATCTTTTATTTTAATTAAATTACTTATTATATGCTAGAACTCCAAAAGCTTTAAACTTTTAATAAAATATTCTTAATTTGACTAAAAACAATTTATTGTGTAATTAAAACAAATACTTTAATATTTTGGTGGATTATAAAGCAACATTATCCAAAATATGCAAGCCAAGCTCTCTATCTTAAATTAATACCATAGCATGGTAACCGAGAACAAAGAATGGTATTCATGAGCACGGCTGCGCCCGCGCCGAATCAACAGAGAAAGTGGAGCGAATGCTAATCCCTTTGTATTTAAAGCTGGGATATTACAAAAGAAATCAGTATTGTAATAATTATGTAGTATTAAATGCATAAGTACTATGGACATTAGCAGACTAGTTGGATGTAAGATTAATGCTCCTGAAGATGTTATATTTAAGGAGCTATTAAGCCCCTTGTCTCCGTTAGAGTATCTTGACCAACCCTTGGAGGTTCTACTATTACCTGTCTTGATAGCGTCTATGTCCAACATGATTTCGATAATCCCAAATCATATATCCCTACGTAAATTCATTTTTATGAGGATGTTAAGAAAATAGATAAACACTGTCTATTGGTTCGTGAACAATATGTAGCAGAATTTCACTAGAAATTCTCATACATGGCAAGAAAATTTTCAATAATTTTTTGACATGTCTGGAATTCATTGTCAACTACCTAGTTATGAGCCGTTCCTAGATTGGGTTCCTTCTGATCATAGTCCTGGATTGACCGAGTCTGATTTTATTCATTTCGCGGTTCCCACCAACCTTTGTAACCGTTAGTTAGGAGAACCAGACAAATTGAATGACATAACATAACATCATAACATCACGCCCGTAATCCCCGAAGGGGTAGGCAGAGTCAAAGGGGCAGCAGTCCCCTTTAACTACATTCAGCCAAACATAAAACTGGGCTGGGTTAGATGGTTGGGATTGAATGACAGCTACGCATTATATGCTAAAAAGTAAAAATCTTTCTATAAGGTAACTTTTATAGTTATCTACGCAAAATCGGATCAAATTCAGATGACGTTCATTCAGCTATATTAATCAGAGTTGATCTGGACCAGATTTTCGCGGTTTTGCCTTGGCATTGTCAGCTTGTAACTGACATGCGCTCTCTACGACCTTGCTGGTTAATTTGCTCAGGTGATTAAGACAAAACGGACCAAATATAGCCCGCACTGTTTACTTGTCACATCATACACGTCTCTTGTCAACTATCAAGTTACAGTAGCTACTATAATGGATTACAAAGTAATTACAGATTCCGCTCCGTTTGTGTATTGATTTAGACTTCGTGTCTAACATATCCGTACAAATATGAGCGCGCATAAAGTTATTTATCTCCAGTCTGGGTGACTTCTGCTTTCGTTAATTCCGATTTCAGTAATATAATTAAGTAAGTAGCTCATACTTACTTTGAAGTCAGTTTAATGTATGTGGTGTTGTCTAATACTTATAAATATATAAAGTGTTGTAATCAGCGGGAAGCATGGTGGGCGTATCACATGACGCTCCACTCATTGAGACGCAGTCAGGGGCTGCGCGACATGACGCGCGGCGTGTTATGACAACACTAGCAATGGCGTGCTCTAAGTTTAGATAAAATCATAAAAAATAATACAGACAACTTGATGTCAACAACAGATGGTTAGACAATGTAGTTGAATATGCATAATCAGGCTTAATAGGATTACTAATTCATGTATAGGTCTAAGTATAATAAATTGCTTCAACATATTATTGAATTGCCTATGCATATCTGCCCAAGTTTAATTTTAATGTTAAATCACATTTAATAGCAAAATGTTATTACAAAATAGAATATTACCTAAATGATAAAATGTTTGGACATGATTGTCTGCTCGCATGTACAGTGAAATCTCTTATTTATGTATAATGTTAATGCTATATTAGAGTTAAGTAAACTGAAAACTATTTAAAAGAGGCTATCTGCTAAGTTTCTTGCGGCACCCGGTAGGGTAAAAATTATCTGACTTGCAAATGAATCCATTTGCAGAAATATATCATTTCATTGTATAAAAAAAAATACGTTAACTTCAAATCATCAATCAATCAATTAATTTTTTCATGACACCTCTACATTAAAATCATTTACTGCCATCAGAACAAATGTATCGAATTTCATATATTTTGAACAAATATACAAAAAAATCCTGTCCTTATTCAATGATGGAAGGGAAGTGCGCTTGCGCATGTGTGTATGCTCGCTTGTAAACTATGGCGTAATTTATGCAATTTACATTTTAATGGAGCTACCGAACCTTGAGATGTTCATGCTTAGCTGGTCAACTATTAGCGTTCACCCAAAATCCGCTGTCACTTTTAAGCACAGATAACCTCCAATAGATACCACATTAAGAGGATTGACGTGCGCCCATGCATCTATGCTATAACATAAATAAGTAGTTGCCATACACGCGCATCTTCAGTGCCGACTAAGAGACAGATCTGCGAGTCAGCCTTTACGTAGACACTTTTATTTATATTTAATAAGTATTTATGCATAAATAAACGTTAAAATGGCCTTCTGTTCCGTAAAATGGTGTGGGAGGAATTCCAGGACATCAAAATTTAAAAAAAGATGGCATAACTTTTCATTGGTAAGTAAAATAATTACCTATTTTATTCTAGACGGAGCTCAAGTTACGACGGACGAATTTTGAAAGTTGGCAAAAAATTTTTGACAAGTGTCAGCTCGCGTTGATGTCTTTTGTCACTATCCCTTTCTTTCATTACCCATTTCACTATTTTTATCCCGTTCTGGCATAGACATGCTTAACAAGAGGGTTGTAACTGTGTACGTTTCAGTATGTCGAATCGACATTGTCGATAATGCATAACGTAAAAAATGTAGATTGTCCTAACTCAATTTGCTTTAGATTTCCAATGGGTCCTGAAAGAAAGTCTAAATGGATCGATGCCACATATCGCGGTGATGAATCGTTCCCGAGCAAAAATACCGTCATTTGTTCGAGACATTTCCCAGAGAATAGTTTTCACTATATGAAGGATAGAACACGAGTAATGGAAACAGCTATGCCTTCTTTATATTTACCAATTTTGGTATGTATGTGTTGCCGGCAATGTGTATAATCCAGGCATTCCATACAATATTCTATAGTTTTCTTTATTCTATTCTAGTATTCTATAGAATAAAATATCATTAACACCAACCACCAAACAATAACATTTGTTTTTTTTGGTACGGTCTGGTACGGTTTTGAGGTACGGAACTCTAAAAAAATTTATTTATTTATATCTAAGTACATATAAAATATAAATAATTATAAATTTGTCGATAAAATTATAGACATTGCACAATACAATTGGACATCACTAGATGAATGAGTGTTACGTCCCCCGCACCCCGTACCTACCTCCTAAAATTGTGACTTGAACCTAGAACAAAATGGTGAACGTACGGTATCTATTGGAGGTTATCTGTGCTTTTAAGTTACGACCAAGATAAGTAATTTAAACATTGAAAGTCAGGTTATGGTCAGAATGCTTTAGGGTTGGCAGGCATTGCCAGGACTCAGTCACCAATTTAGTTGAATGAAAACATTAGCTGCATATCACCTTGACGCCATAATGTGTGTAGTTTTGACATTACCAGTGTGTGTTGTCGAAAATTATATTTTTTATTTTTTGAGAAATTGACGGTTTATGAGTGCTTCTTTTGAATGTAAATTTCAAGAAATTACTAATAAATAATATTCAAAATGTTGTTTTTGACATAAAAAAACATAATTTTCTAATGACCGCGAAGACTACTAATTTGTAAGTTCACATAAAATTACCATCACGCTAATATTGTTACAAGTACACTACACGAATCACCTTGTTAATTGTTAGTGCACACATTTTCTAATAGCGAGGACGTCCGCTTCAATGATCTATGCATTGCAATTGCGTAATATGAATAGATTTAGATATAACCATTAGAAACCCTAACATCTCCCATAGTTTACTAAAAAGCATGTATTTTTTTAATTATGCTGTTGCTGCTTTTTTTCACGTAGGTACAGTGTAAGGTCCTTCTATCATCAAATAAATATATACAGTGCTTAAACTTATAGTCTTATTTTAGGCTCTGCACTTACAATGTGTATGCTTTTTACCCGACTTAATAAAAAAAGGAGGAGGTTCTCAATTCGACTGATTTTTTTTTTGACATTAGTATTTAGGTCGGTTTTAGCAGTTTATCTACGATTTACTTTTTTAAAGCAATAGGAAATAGAAAAGAGTCTGGCTAAATCGATCGAGCTATTTATTCTTTGGTTTCATTTAAAGTACAATATTTTTCTGCAATTCGATATTGTTATTGAAGTTAACATTGTTTATTTTATTTTAATATTTTAACGCTCTGTAGGTCCTGTCAACCCTAGTGGAGTATGTACCAGTCTGACTGCACAGAGACTAGAGCGATCTATTTACGCATCGGCCGGTTATGTGTGCGGAAGTGTCTAATCGCTGGCAGCGCCGTTGAGGTTAAGGAGGGAGAGACGGAGGGGGGTGGCAGTGTGGTGCAGGAAGTGCCAGAAACGCGGAAAGGCGCAGATTGCGACCAAGACGATGACAGACACTCGTCCGTTTGATGTCTTTGCTCTGATTTCATGCCTTGAACTATCGAATATTCATTTCATGAATATTTACCCGGCAAACCTTTCGAACGTAGACCCTAATATACCTACATGTTCCCAAATTGTATACAAAAATATATGTTTAACTAAACCAAACGACTCATAATAATCGATCGACGAATCATTGCATCTGTGCCTAGGCTTTTCCCTTTCTATGTGACATGATTATGGGGATGATTATATATCAGTGATTATACTAAAGCCACACATATAGACTAACATAGATGGACAAGAAATCGAAAATAAGATAAATATATATTTTGAGTGTAGGTACTAACGGCAATTAGTATAACAAAGTAGTAGCAAATTTTACTAGTAATGACCTTTTAAACTTGACCAGCGTCATTTTACAAACGATATTTCGGAGTAATGACACTTTCAGGTCAAATGCGGTTGACGCGGAATGATGGTTAGGTAATGTGTATCCGTCTGCTGTCTATCCAGATGAGTGATGGGATGAGTCATATCCGTTCGTGTGCCCACATCAGAACAAATTACTATCAGACAAACCTGAAAGATTATTGCTTCTTTATCTCTCCTTATTAAGGATCCTCTAAGTATACATTAAAGAGGATACAAATGTCAATGGTTTAAGGCCTATGGCTATACCTAGTGGTATTTTGTTAAAGCAGCCGTAAGTATGTAATATAAATAATAGATTGATAGAAATACATAACCAGCATCTTTGTACCGGATAAACTGTTTCATACACTGTTTAGATAAAAATCAGGGCACCAAAGTCCAACAGGTCCAGCAATATGCAACCATTATATACGGTAGAATACAATAAATACAATATTACATTGTAAGTTGTATTGAATCAGACCTTCGAATAACAGTCAAATCAAGATAGTCGTGCAAGCGGTCGTGGTCGCGGTCACCAGCGTCATGAATGAGCACCTCTCAGCCGAGCCCGTAGGCGGCACAGACCTTGATCGAAGCATCGGGCCGCTTAAACGAAGCACTGTTTGTTTGTAACGATGCAATCAGCAACGCGACTGAACTGATTCAACTGTTTCGTGTAAATCAGGCGAAACTGAACAAATAAGGGTGCAAGAACAAACGCGAATAATATGATTCACGATGAAATCTGATAATTGCTTTTGAGTGTTTCGTATCAATCAAGGGAAACTACGTGAATTACCACGAAATCTGGATCTCAACTGAACTGATTCAACTGTTTCGTATTAATTAAGCGAAACTGTATAAATAAGGATGCAATAAAGGAAGCGGATGAATTGGTTCACGATGAAATCAGAAATATGATGATTGCTTTTGAGTGTTTCGTATAAGTTAAGGGAAACTATGTGAATAACAATGCAATCTGGGCCTAAACTGATTCAATCTTTTCACGTTACGCGATGTCTTTTTGTCCTATACAGGTATCTGAGACCCCCAAGATAAGAATCTACATACTTATTCATAGAAACACTAAGTCATCATCTTCCTAGCG
Organism: Glyphodes perspectalis; assembly: GCA_951394215.1. Lineage (NCBI taxonomy): Eukaryota > Metazoa > Arthropoda > Insecta > Lepidoptera > Crambidae > Glyphodes > Glyphodes perspectalis. The sequence goes on from OX596203.1 coordinate 10,781,560, forward strand.
TTATGTCCCGTGTTTAGACGGGGTCCGCTTAGACCATGATCCAGGATTTAGTGAGTCTGGTAATTACATTGAAGCGACTGCCGATCTGACCTTCGTAACCCTAAGAGGGGAACCAGACAAATTTTGGATCATGGTTACAAATCCAAAGTTGTTTGAATTTGCAGGTTTCATCACGATGTTTTCCCTCACCGCCGAGCTAGTGGTATGAATACATACATAGTTTTGAAAAATCCAGAGGTACGTGCCGGTTTTGAACCCGCACTCCTCGGTTAAGAGGCGCGTGTCCTTACCATTGAGCTACCACCGCTCTCTTTTTTTTTTCTTTTCTTTCTTTTTTCATAGAAACACTAAGTATTATGATGAAATGATCAACGAGTCCTGATTTAACTATACGCCTTAAGTAACAACTAATATAATACATAATGATCGTTCAGTTAATGTTAATTAAAGTAATTCTGGACCTTCCTTTTACATAGGTATAAATTATGACACGTGCGCAATGGATGTCCAATTCGTCATACCAACAGAATGAGGATAAAATCTACTTAATTTGTTCATATATTCTGATTTATATTTATGTAATTTTATGTTCAATATAAACGAATTGTTGCATGTTCAACGAAATATTTATCAATTTGTCAATAGAACTAAATAATAAATAATATTTTTTGTCATATGTATGATATGGCACTCCAAAATAATATACCAACTGGGTACAATATGATTAAAAGTAGCGACTAATCCATTTAATCAATATGTATACGGCCAGCTTTAACCTGCAATATGTACAATGTATGAATTGTAGGAGAACACCAATTGCCTAGCTCTAATCTGAGCATATTGGTACTACAGCTAACAGTAATCGTAAATTGCAATATAGTACAAGTATGTCTACTTGTACTATATTGCAATTTGTATATAAATTATATACCTAAATGTTAAATTACAGATTTTTTTTGCCCAAAACGGAATTTGAACCTGTGGCCTTTGGTATCGTGACCAGAGCCCTAACCCACTAAACTAAGCGGTTCAGCGAATCTAGGGCACATTTAGTAAAACATAATGCCTTATCGGCCTATATCAGAGAGAAATGGTACAAATATATTATAGAAACTATATATTTGTACCATGATTCTACAAATATATTTAGACTAGCTGTGCCAGCGGTGTCACCCGCGTTTATGGTTAATATTATAAAAACTATTTCCGTCATAAATGATTTCTATGTAACTTTAACCATTAAGGCTGCACACGCGACGGAAGCTTAAAAACTGGAGTAACTTCTCCCGTTTTCCCAACATTTCCCTTCACTACTCTGCTCCTATTGATTGTAGCGTGATGAAAAGTATACTATAACCTGCCCAGGAGTATAAAGAATAATTGTACCAAGTTTCGTTAAAATCCGTCGAGTAGTTTTTGTTTCTATAAGGAACATACAGACAGACAGACAGACAAAAAATTTACTGATTGCATTTTTGGCATCAGTATCGATCACTAATCACCCCCTGATAGTTATTTTGAAAATATATTTCATGTACAGAATTGACCTCTCTACAGATTTATTATAAGTATAGATGAAAGGAAATATCCAATTTAGATGTATCAGTAAATAAAATTATGTATACATATTACTTATGCGTTACGTAACTACATATATCTACATAATTTAAGTAACAAATTTTTACCTAAAATACCAACACAGCTCTACACTTAATGTTTAAAGATTTGTTGACTTTAGTTAACTACAAAGAGCTCTGAAATTTATTTAATTCGCTTCTCAAATGAACCAGTTCACTGTCCCACAGCAACTAATGGTACATAACAATTGATGTTTAATCGTTATATTTTATGAGATACCTGCTTAGTATACTGAATTGAGATGTTTTACAATAAACTAGTGTGCGTTAGCAAGCAATTGGTAGATAAAAAAATAAAATTAGAATAAAGTTAACAACATACTCAACAGTGAAATTTGTCCATTTTATGTAAATACTTAAGTACGTAATGTAAAAGCAGATGTTTTTTCTTTTGGATTGTTTATCTTATCTTTTATATATATGGAGTACACCCATGTTGATTTAAGGCGGCACATAGCATAAATCTGCTAAATTTGGATAATGTGATCACAAATCTTGTTATCTCATATTTGGCGAACCGTATTAAGCTAACAGAACCTGGTACTCAAATTCCAAGCTAAGCAAATATAACGTGCAAAATAACAATGTCCTTCTTTCATAAGAAGCGTAGTTAAGATTTAGTGTAGTTTTAATTAATACACTTGATGACATAACTTATACCGAAACTTAATGGTACCTATATAATCGTATTTAGGTGATGTTTTGTCATTAAGGTATAGTTTAAGGAGTTGAACTCTTTACCTATTTATCTATATACTTACTCCACTTAGTTTAGTAGAGAAATGCTAAGGAGCAATAGACTATCTTACTATATTATAAACGCAAAAGTTTGTATGGATGGATGGATGGATGAATGTGTGGGTGTTTGTTACTCTTTCACGCAAAAAGTACTGCATGGATTTGAATACAATTTTACAATATTATACATTAAAATAACACATAAGCTATCCTTGGTATAATCGATGTGCCACGCGAGCAAAGCCGCAGGTAGAAGCAAGTCTTACATACTCTCAAGTGTCATAATTTACGATCTCACTACTTGTCATGCAAAATCTATAAGATTTGTAAATATAATTTATAAATTTACTTACAAAAAATATGCACAGGCACATTGATTGCATTGATTACTCGTATGTTCGAGTGCGTAATTTTAGATACTACATGCCATTGAAGTCCAGTGATATCGTAGTGACTTAAGCCACGGAATATAATATAAATTGCTGTAAAGTTGTTGATCGTAACGAACCGGCATAATTGAAATTTAATCTTTTAAAGTTATTCAAAATCTAATCTACCGACGTCACGCCTTCAAGGTGAATGTAGAAATATGAATTAAATTGGGATCCAATTTGCATACATAGTTGAAATACCTGCTACCTAGTCCGATATACTTACTAAAATAATTTATTTTAATCCATATTTATTTATATATACAGAAACTGTATGAATACTACTGTAAACTATCAATATTTATTTTAATTTTGATAAATTTAACGGAACAGCCGTTATAAATAAAAATATATTACCTACATCAAGCTTAAAAGTTTTGAAAATCATCGCGCAAAACATACATTATTAAGTGTGAACTTTATCATTTCATCGATTGAAAATGTAAAGGTTAAGATTAAGTCATAAACTAAAACCGATGCAGATTCGAATAAATTTGAATCAAACAAGTTCTTAACTTTACGTAGCCGAAAACTTATTTATCCCTGAATAATGAATAAATTAAGTATAATTTGCGTCTCGCTGCTTCTCAATTAACACTTAACTTAAGATTTAGCAATCATGTTGTTACATTAATATTTGTATTCCAAAATGCATAATGACGTTTGTAAATTTATTCAGGATTGTAAACAACGCTGCAAAACAGAGTAAAGCTTAAGCAGAGGGGAAAACACAGAGGTCGTTGCACTTCTGGGACTAATGATCAATACGAGTGCACACGCAACAAAGCCTAGTCCACCTAGGCGGTCGTCAAGGATGTTGCATTGCTTACTTTGTCTTTAGAAGCGAGTCGCTTAAGATCGATGAGCTTCTGGTACTGGCGGAGCGCGCGCATGTACAGCCGCACGGGGAGCTCCGCCGGCAGGGACACGGGATCCGCCGCCCGGGACGCCACACCCGCACCACTCATGGCCACTTCACACCACGACACAACACACGCCGAGAGGCCGACGGCAGCGCCAATCGCGCGTCCGAAGTGAACGTCGGTCCCCCGCAGCACTGACGTACGCGCGCCCCGCGCATGCGAACATGCGCCGCTTGCAAAAAGAAACTTGTAGTTATTCACGGCTCAGTGACTTTCCCTGAGTACGCCACTGGCCACCGACCCGACCCGCTTTTACTTAGATGTAGTACAATCACGTACAATACCGAGGGGAGCCCACGCGAACGTCCTTGTTCCGGTTAAACAGAGCTTACAAGAAAGCTCGATCAGAACTTAATTTATAACGAATGACCTGCCCCCGTTTCGCATAGATAGACAAGATTTGTTTGTTTGTTGTCGATTTTGCCCGTAATAGGTCTGTATATGACGAATCTTAATACTTTCATCTCGTAGAAACAAACACACTCTCTCTTTATAACACAATTGAAAATTGAATTGCCATAGTAGTACAAGCTAATCGCATAATATACAATTTAAATTAGGTTAAAAAAGGAATGTTACATTATTGTGCCTAACACATTACCTACATTGAATTTAAATAAAATGCAGCTGATTTCATTTATTCATCTACTTCAAGCTTCTATTACAAGCAATTCAAGTTTTGTGTATTTTTTAACTCCAAATGCATTATGAAACTGCTAGTGTTAACAGATGGCAAACGTAGTTATCCTTGCGATGATCTACGTAACGGTTACCAGTCATAACAATTTTCATTTAATTATTCTATGTCATTGTGTCTTGACGGTGTGGTAGTTAGTGCCTACCCGGTGACAAACCTGAGCACGCAAACTACGTCAGCGGCATTGTTTTTATTGTTGAGGTTTCGTCAGACGCTCGTACCTACTCGAAATATGTAGTTGAATAGAATGCTGTTTCTAAACAATCCGTGATGGACACATTTGTACACTCCTCTGTTAGCAATCACGAACGCGCTATTTCTAACTTCAACTTTTATCTTGTATGCCTGATGACACAGCATCCTTTTCATTGGCTATACGTAACATGTTCCTGCAAAATCCTATTAGTCACATCGTGAACTCTTGACGCACGGCGACAGTCTTTTAACCACAAGAATTACATCTACAATTATGACTGTTGCATCATGAACATCCGATTCTTAAATGAATGCGGTTGCCTTATGATACCTATATTCTTGTGTATTAACCCGGCTGTAGGTACAAAATAATCACATAGACGGCTTGTTCAGTGCATAAAAATAAGCATTGGTAATAATGATACAATACCGAATAATTTCATCCCCAAGTTTCCTTATATTTTGCATACGTGTAGTCACGTGGACAATCCCGTAGGTACTTCTATTGGGCTAAAACTCCTTGGTACAATCTATTTATGACGGACGGACAGTATGACGTATGTAGTACCTACCTTACTAGTGAAAGTAAAAACAATAAGTCCGTACAATCAGTTTTCCGTCCGTAATAAGTATGAAGATACTTATGACCTTCATTACCAAGTATGATGAATGGGGTGATTATAAATACGAATACATTATTACTGGTTTGAGTGATGAAGCTTTGTCGTTTCCTGCCAACTGAGATTTACATCAATGCAGACAACAGATTATATTTAATTAAAGATGGCTTACTCTGACGATCCCTTTTAGCTACGGGTATAATTTTCTAATTCGCCTATAGTTTTTCAAGCTATTTACTAATATAAAGGCATATAATCATACTTATGTGTGGCATATGCCCACAAGATTGGGGCGTATTTCCAGCCCAGTATGTATATTACATCCTGTTAATGTAGGTACATTAAAATATATTTTTCCTGTTAAAAATTTAATGATGAACTTGTCCGTTGCATATGTTTTACATGCTTGTTTCAATATGACAATGTTTTTACAAAAATAAATAATCAAGACAAGTTTATATAAGAAATATTTAATTGCACTCATTTCGATTCAGTTCGTTACGTAGCATAATAAATTGCATTCAAGCGCATACACGGAGGATGCCGTACCCCCCACACAGGATAGTTACGTTGATTATTCATTGCAATTAAGCGATGAGTGCGACTCGTGACGCGCGGGCGATATGCCGACGCATACGCATTACCGCTGCACTGGTTTGGTGTAGATTATCTTACATTGGCTGATCCGGCTTTACACGGCACGAGGAACAAATTAATGTACCATTCCGTTAGAACTCCGCAATGTAGCTAAGAAATCCGCAAGAGTAGCCCGGTGTACTAAGCGGGATAGACCTATGTCTCTCCTAGATAGCACAGTTTTATTGGAATGGGGGTTTCTGCTGTTCTAGATGAGAAACCAGCTATAGATAAGCGGTGCATGGGTGACATAGACATGTGTTCATGTGAGACAAAGGGTTAAAATTAAGTTTATGGTAATGATATCGCTTCCTTACGATGTTATTATAGCCCGCTTAACAGGTCCGCTACTTATTCTCGCATCCTTCAGCTACTTCACACAAATTAAACCTCCAACGCACAGCTATTTCCAAACTTCAATCGAACCTTCAGTCAACAAACAGCTCGGTTGAGTTCATATTGCACTTTTTAATATCCAGCAAAATCTCTGGTTAAATCCGACTTCCAATATGTATACATAGTAGGTGCAACCAGATTGTTATTCTTTCTAAAAATTATCTTATTAATCCCATTAATTCTTTATGAATTAGTATATCTCTATGGAAATCGTCAAACTCACACTCTAAAATAAGCGCACACAGGCAATCAAACGATCCAATGGATTTTAAGTATTTCACTTATTATAACCACAGTAAATAAATAAATATATACGATCAAAAGGCTTTTCCGGATTTTTTGAAAAATATTCAGAGTCCAATAATCAAAGTCAAAACATTTTTTATTTATATAGGTTTCAAGGAAACACTTATAAATCGTCAAACAGGTAAAGGCTATATGATTCTACCACCATTTACATAAAATAGTGCATTTTATAACTATTCTTTAAGGAACTTCAGTACTCTAGCTACTGGACCGTGGTTTTTTAACTATTTCTATGGAAATACATAGCGATCTGTTGTTCCACAACATAAAATAAGTAACAAATAACAATATTTTTTTTGTATTTCTAAAGTTGATAATAATCAATATATAAATATGTATGAGATTTATGATAGTGTGCCTACTTTAAATTTAATTTGAATAGTAAATACTGCACTGTATATAAAGTACAGAGTTTAACCTTAAAAATAATAAAAATACTCAGTGACCGAAAAATTTATTAAACTGTCGACAAATTACTTAATTCATAATTTAAAGAAAGAAAAATATTTATGTACTATATTTTGTCATTATAATATGCAACATATTAAACTAAATTAATTAAATTAGTAAGTAATATCAACAAAAAGACTAAGTAATGAAATATCCACAGTTATTTTTATAAATTATTGGCCTCTGTAATAATCAATGCTTCAAAACAACAAAGGTTATATAAATCTTAAGAAGCAAATAAAATTTATCATCATTTGACAGCGAAAACAAGTTATTGACGTCACAACAAATGAATCTACATCCATAAATCAATTATACGGAAAACTAATATTACCTAGTTATTAAAAAGTCTTATTTCATTCCAATATTCATGTTTTATTAAATGTGATATACGGTGTCATTCATTCAGTGGGGCATAAAAATAGAAAAGTAGGTCAACTTTTAATTGGTCTTTGAACGTGCTTTATTCCAAAATACTTGTCTAAATAAGCCGGTTTGAAACACAAGAAGCTAGTTCGCTAAATTATGAGAGCGTGACAGTACTTACGCGTGTCCAGAATCCCTTTGTCAACATAACCTCTTTTCACTGGCTGCACTTCAAAACATTTATGAATGAAACTAACGAACACATTCGCTTTTAACTGAGAACTAATCGAAAGCCACTTAAAAGATCAACGCATAAACATGTACCGAACGTATCTTTTAGAGTTTGATGAATAACTCCGAAAAGCTGGTCTAACCCGTCCCTTCTCTCCCCGCTTCTCAAAAGCGTCCCGTATAGCGGTTATTCTTATTATAGACAGGCAAGGCGCGCTTTTTAACTGCATTCTGAATTGGTCATTATTTTCTACATACTGACGTTCAATGTTGATTATCTAGTTCAACTCGGCAAACTCATGGGGTAAGCAGAGCGAACAGTTAGTAATAGGTAGGACGCAAGGTTTATTTTCAACGTGATAGACAAAACCCAGATGGTCAAAGTAGTTTTATCTTATTTTGCATTTTGTAAGTTTTATATTTAGGCCATCACACGTAGAATACAAATACGATAAAGGAGTAACAATTTAATAGTAACAGATATATTATGACAAAATTAATATATCAGTGTGCGTATGTAGATAGAGTAACTTACATTCATTCCTTTGTATATCGCACGCTTTTCTATGTAAGAAACAGATTGTTTATTGATCTCCGAGCTCGACCAAAGGTCTCCACCATTGAAATCAAGTCGAGTTTACAATTATGGTAGGTAATACATACATGTACACACATTACATGTTGTAGCAACCTAACTCATGGTTATCAATAGTAACTGGTAATTAACTTCTGTTTGGGTGCGCTCTTTTGAAAACGAGCATCCAAACTTTATGATCACCATAGCCATCTTGGAAACACTGTTAAAAATTATATTTTATAACGATAAAATATAAAGTATATAAATTTCTTCACTTATTTGGTGTCCAATTGATACTATTACATACATTTGTCTTAGTAGTTAGAACAAAGATTTGGAAAGTATGATGTAAATTCAAAATATAGGCTTCAAAAAGGAACCTATAAATATAAACAGAAAAGAAAATATTACCACAGGTTGAGAAGGTAAACTCTATCGAAAGTAACTCTTGCCAAAATTAACAATTTCTTAAATAATAATCTACCCTTACTAGGTAACAACACTGCAGGTGAACACTTCATTATAAAGTTAAAATTATATGCTTGTAATTTTAAAAGTCTTTAATCTTATAGTAGCCCTTACTCATTCAATGACAAAACTAAGAAATAAAACGCGTAAAACTAAAAGTTTACCTGTTTAAATTTTAATTTACCTAAGACTTGCCGAAACCCTACTTGGTGTCTAAATGTCAGCATTGCCGACTTCCTTTACCGTTACCCAACTCAAATTCCCTTTTGACTAGATGTGATTTAAGTAGCGCATTGCTCCTTGAACTCTGTCTATTGTTTCGGGAAATACAGGCATGACGAAATGTATGTATACGTATAATGACTTAAATCTCAACAAAAAGTTAGTTTAAGATGACAAATCTATTTTTAAATCTGTTGTTATGTTTGTTGATATAGGTCGTGGTACAATGAGCACTCCATTAGGAGAAAGTAGTAAGTATTAAGATAACCCGACAGTATTGAAAGTGGAAGTGACTGAGGCCCTTAGGTGATCATTTAAAACTGTCAAACGAAGATCTCTGTTAATATTAAATGCACTTATCTGAAGATTGCGTCATTTTTGTCGTTAGTTGAAACATTAAAAAGTCATATTATTTTTAATGGCGTCTATAAATAGTTTTATTGGAACAAATCACTGAGAAAACTAGTACAACCTTTTATTTACTTACATTTTATTATACACAAAAGCTTTGTGCTTGCTTTTTAGAACTTGGAAGCATTCGAATGACAAACTCAAACTCAAAATATCTTTATTTACGAAGGCCTCAAAAAGCACTTGTAAAACGTCAAGTAAAAGGTACAAAATAGAACAATTCGAATCTACCACCGGTTCGAAATGTCGCATCTAGCGAGAAGAAACCGGTAAGAAACTCAGTAGTTACTCTTTTCAATTTTAATATAAAAATTAAAATTTACAAATTAAATTAATATTTATACCAAGTCATACAGTTAATGTTCGTTGAATATTCAGGCGAGTATTATTACAAGGTGAGATACCTCCTAGGTAGGTAAGAAGCCGGATCCATCTTACGTTTTTTGAATTTTCGCAAGTTTAAATAGTGTATGAGTTACCGGCAATTTTTTTAACCCGGTATTGTATAGAATACATAGACATTCTATAGAATGCCTAAAGCGTTCAGGCAATATATAATATATATATATATTTTTTCATAATTTGCCAAGGTGTTGTATATAATATGTAATATATAATACCGAACGTACGTCAGGTACATTATACATATATAGTATGTGTACATAAGCGGAAAGCTTTGTCAGTAGGGTCCTGGAATCTTACTGAAATAGTATAACGCAAAGTCCAGTACGCTCTTTTAACCACTGTTAGCCAAATCAAATTGATTTTGATAAGATGGAATATTGACGGCATACTAGTTCATCATTTCGTTAAATTGGATGATAACCCAACTTAAACTTTTCAAAAGAAAAAAATACATAATCTAATCAAACAAAAAAATACCTAATCTTTTTTTAACAAAAAATCTCTACCCTAGACTCTATCACCCTATTGCATACGTTGCCCGCGCTTCGATAGGTATTCTATACAATATCACTGCGGCTCCGCTGAGGACAGTGCTGAGCACACGTTGGATGAGTGCCCGGCTTTTGCCGTAGAGCGCAATGCGCTATCCGCCGTTGTTGGGCAGGACCTCTCTCTACCGGCCGTGGTGTCTGCCATGGTGAGTAGTGAATCCCGACAGTGGGGATCCCGTTAGTTTTGCGTTAGCGCCCGAAGAACGGCAGCCTTGAGGTTTAGTCGGTAGGGGGGCTGGAGATTGCTACCGGCCTCGAGCCCGACACACCCTATAGGCCCTATCTAGGTCTATTTGGACGGTGCGTAAATGCATTCCTCAAGTACAAAAAAAAAAGGTATTCTATACAATTCCTGGGCATTCTATACAATGCCTAGGTAAAATATAAAATACGCGAAAAAAAACATATTATTTTATGCATTTCCTGAACGACCCCAGTATCCTATACAATGCTTATGTATTGTATAAAATGCCTGGACTATACATTTTGCCGGTACATACGTCGCAGGCGATTTGTATGATTCCGCCGTTTACATACGGCGTGGTCAGTTTAAAATCGCTCGCAGTTATATATTATGCCGAAGGCTATAACTCGATCAATTGTTATAATTTCGACGTTGGTTGTTCTTCTTCGGTTCTGGCTGTAGCGTCGCAGTTGTACCTAACACTCCTCCTCGCTTCAGTCGCAACTATTATTTTAACTACTACCTAACCTGACCTGAACTAAATACTTGCGGCATACTATATAATGACCGCAATATACATTTTGCCTTCGGCATAATACATAACTTCGAGCGTTTTTAAACTGACGACGCCGTATGTAAACGGCGAAATCATACAAATTGCCTGCGACACATATATGTCATATAACAGACATCAATTCAATCTACTGTTATGTTCCTAATTTGTAAACGGTATTTTAACACAATATATCACCTAACTTTCAAACACAATTGTATTTATTCATCGCCTTTTTTCTTGTGTCGTCATCGTATTGTGAGTTGTGAATTGTGCAATGTCAACGTCATCATTATACACGCAACTTGTCCCTGCACGCCTACGTAACGTAAGTCACTTTCTCTTATTTTCATCACAATGCCCATTTTAGGGGAAAAGTGTTTTTGTTATTTTCCAACCTGCTAATGTATAGAGTGTGACGTAAATCGTATTATTATTCATATTATTTACTTAATTATAAAGCCTTTTAATTACGTGCCAGCGCACGATTGCGGTAAAAATATTAAGTTAAAGTGACGCATTTGTAATATCAAATTCCGGGCCTATACGTGGCAGAATCAATGAAACGGCAAATTCTTGATACTATTTTGTTTTACAATAATAGATTTTCCTTTAAACAATTATTTCATGGAATTTTAAATATTTACAATAACATATACCTACAATATTATTCATGCGCCAGAGCAGATTAAGACCATTCCACAATTAAAAGCATCACTCGTAAGCATATCTTAATTCCAGTTATCAAGCAATTTACATAAAATTAAAGATCAAAAACAAATTAAAATAAATATTATGATTGAAAAAATAAAACAAATAGATTTAGCGCGTGGCAATAGTTATCTATTTGGATGAAGTTGTTTTCAAGTATTTATCTGCACCCCACGCTATCGGATACGTTATATAATTTGTTAACATGAAATAATTTGGTATTTAAGATGCTTTGGATAGTAACATTAACCGTGCCTAATAACAAACGAAGAATCCGAGGCACTTGTCAACTTTACTTACATATTCGGTGCTTACAAATGATTTTAATTAACTTCCCAAACGGGAGTTTGTAAACGAAGGGGTGTTATTTCTTTTTAGATTTGATTCAATTACTGAGGCGATCTGCACATTCGAGTAACTATGGATGTATAAACATAATCCAACTTCTCTCTTGAAGAATAAGAAGGTCAAATGCCAGCAGATCTGATGTAATAACCAGACTCTTAAAGACAAGATCTTGAAACTAGCCGACCTATGCTAGGAATAAGACAAAACGTTTTTTTGGAAACGGTCTGTATTTGGATTCTTTAAAAATGTTAGAACTTCTTCATATTCTTTTATACCCCAGTAATGTATTGTAGCAATAATGTCCCATTGCCGTCTAACACTGAGTACCTATTCATATTGTCACCACGAGTATTTCATAATGGTCGTTTTGTTCTATTAATAACACTGTTTACCACATTAAGTCTCGTAACTTCAGGCTCATAAATAATGCTCTGACTGACCATTCAGCAGATTTAAGTTATCTTCGGATATATCGGGTACCTATATAGATAGATATCGAATAAATGGACTTATTTAAGAATTAGTTATATTTAAGACAAAGCTTTACGCACATTTTAGATTACGGAAACAGAATAAAAATAGCTTTGTTACGTAGGTCAAGTAAGTTAAATTAATTGTGTACCCTATCTCGTTCGCTTGTTATGTGCACCCGCCTACTAAATGTTTGTATTTTCAAGGGACTTATGACCGAGCAATAAGGTTCACAGTAGATCAGATTTAGTGCGTGACGTAAAGACAATAGACGAGATTAGTCGTCCAAAAATGTCAAAACACGAATGTACAAGTAAGACGCAGCAAGGTGATCGGAGCTGATACCGTGGTGTTTTGTACGAACTGAGTCACGACTCTGGCATTATGTGGCATTGACTTAGAAAAAAGTGTTGCTTCAATTTACGTAGACACAAGAGGCATTGTTAGCTTAATCTAAAAATGTAACAAAAGCCTACTTTTGTATCTTTTTCAACAATTTACTTAAAATGAAAAAAATTTACGTTTTGATTAGCAAAGATTCGTTGCTTTTAGATGCACATGAAAGCTATATTATAATATATAACCACATTTTCAGCATACTGGTACATGAATTAGCTCTGCCATATATTACAGAAACAAATGGTCCAATCCAACATTGCAAATCAACACCCGGTCTGTCTTGGCTCAAAGTGAACCTCTTCCAAAATATAATATTAATCTATCATAACTATTTCTGAGAAACATCTTTAATAGTCATCATATGTTATTTAGCAGGGGAAAGCCCCAGTACTTAATGTTAAAATGTTCGGTTGCATTGTCTGCCTATTGTTCCATAATTTTTAACATGTGTAAGAACATTTTCCCAATAATGGATAGTCTCATAGGTTACGTGGCAGTAAAATGAAAATATTCGTCATTCCACGTCATGAAAAGTTTTTTTTTTACAAAATATATACAGTATTTTTAAATTGTTACTTTGTTCTAAATTTGTTACTTAAATAACGCAAACTCTTATAAATATGTCTGATTAGTTCGTTATTAGAAATCGGAACTAATGTCTTCACAATCTATATTGTTAAGGAAACAATTTTTTCTCCTTTTTTGAAGTAAAACTATAGCGTGGTTTGTAAAAGTCTATTTGATTTATATATAATATTTTCACAATGGTAAACGTAGATATAGTACTTACCTGCTTAAATTTACATATGATTTAAAAGGTATATTTTTAGTAGTAGATTTATCTGCTTTTCTCTTTTGAACTATCACCTGTGTGAATAAAAGAGACACCTGTTTTAATCACGTTCCATGAAAAATATAAAAACGCGTTTTTTTTTAATTTGACTTAACAGAAATTGCGAACATAACAATAACTCGTTTTTTACTATGGATAAACTAAAAATATTTTTGCACACCTCTATTGACGTCATAAGTACGGATATCAAGGACAAAATTAAAACAAGATTTTGTTATATAAATATACCTATTAAAACTTTAAAAAATATACCAATTTTATATCTAAAAATCACAAATTGATATAGGTTAGGTAATTTCATGTTATATATGAAGAAGATTACTTCAAGAGCGTCCATATATCATCAAAACAATAATCCCGTTCTAACCTTAACCAAACATTATTCCCGCAGAACAGCTAAAAAACATTAATCGCCTCAGATCGTGTTTAAGTTGTCTATTTTTAACTTAACGTCTCGATTTCAACATCTAAGTGTGTCCAATTCGTTTAGTGGCGACCCTGCGGCTGACGTCAATCACTCGCCGCTGCGGCAGATAAGCGCGCGCGCACGTGAATGACAACCGGCATGTTTTACGATTCCAAAGACAAATACATGGATTCAACAATCCCTGCAATAACATTTGTCCTGATATAAGGTCATCATATCTCCAATATCTCAAGCTTATATATTGATGCAACTTTGTGGATGCTATAGTTATGAAAACATCAATCCACGTGTAACCTCTTAATGGGTCAGTTACTATCCTCGGGAACAATGGTGTGTTTGAGGCCATCTTGGTTGCAAAAAAAGAACGACCGATTGCTTTACATCCCATCCACCTATCTCCCCTAAAGCCTGGATATTTGAAATATAAACCTAGTCTCCACTAATTAAACATATGACTTCCATATTATAAGCTTACGAAAAATCATAAAAATGGCGCAATACGAAAACGTTAAGATGACTAATACATAGATGCCTAATTATGAGACAATTTGTAAACGATCTGATAAAATGTATACAGAGGTAGAAGGAAAACCTATAAATTACCTCCTTGACTAATGTCCCAAAATATTGAGCTCCTACCATAGCCCAATTAGGTACACGTGACCCCGGTGCTTTATTAGTTTTGATATTAAAAGCCTTCTGACGTAAGTAAATAGCTAAATGTAAACAATTTCATCACCTGTTCAACATATTATGATGTTGTTATAATTGTTATGGTTATAATATCTACCTATCTAATAAATTTAGTAACAGAAGTTAAGTAATAATATCAAGATAACTATATTTCATTTAATTGTCACAGAAAAAATGGATTATCAAAACAGATCATGTAATTATAGCCCATAGAATTGCACAGGAAGTGCTTATCGTATATTAATATATTTCTGTCTTAGTGCTGATTTTTTAACAGTCAGATAAAAGATAACAGTCGAATATATCACAATCTAGATGATTATCATAGCCTGTTTCCTAAGTAATATACCGTATGACATCCGCAAATTGGTGACTTTATACTTTATCATATATACATAACATCACGCCCATAATCCCCGAAGGGGTAGGCAGAGTCGAAGGGGCAGCAAGCCCCTTCAACCACATTCAGCCAAAAATAAAAGGTTAGATGTAAAATTGTGAAAAAGCAGTGACACGCAGCTAACCTGTCGCCTACACAATCACACACCCAAAACCTGATATACCATTAGTCGCCTTTTACGACATGCTAGACAAGAACCACAGTTGGTATATTCTTTTTAATTCCTAGACCAACATGGGACAGTGGGCTGGGTTGGATGGAAAAACCTACTTATCAAATTTGCAATAAAATAAAGCCTATATATTTATAACCTAAATGTTTACTTTTACACAGAAATTTGTCTGTAAATAAATTTTTGTCCGTCTTCATCTACGGATGCGAATGTGTAATCTATACTCATATTATAATAAAGAGGAAAGATTTGAATGTTTGTTTGTTTGTATTGAATAGGCTCCGAAACTACTGGATCGATTTGAAAAAATCTTTCACCAATGGGAAGCTACTTTATAAGCGAGTAACATAGGCTATATTTTATCCCCGTATTCCTACGGGAACGGGAACTACGCGGGTAAAACCGCGGGGCGCTGCAATATCTTCATATACACTACAATAATAAGGTCCAACAACTGTAAAACCTTATGCCCGTCAACTAAGAACGCGTGTACTATGTAGTTCCCCAAGTGCAGCAATCGTAAAGCGCTGTAACGTGAATGGCCTTCTATTACCTAAAGATAAACGTTACATATTCACGTATTAAAGTACCTAATTTTTCTTTTAACCCGAAAATTAGACTGATAGAGAGCTTCTAGGCATTACAGTATCCCAGGCGATATGTGATCACCTTCCGGCTATAAAATTTCGGAAGTAGATAAGATAAAGCAGCGTCAGTAGCGTGCGTTATCTCAATGGTAATGTTTAACCGGCAATTAGGCTCGGCGATCAGTCGCGTGTTTATCGGCCCGTCCGGCCGCAACCGGCGCGCTATCGGCCCATGGCGCCGCCGCCCTCGCGCGACCCTAGCCATCGATATGCTGAATTACGCTATCACAGTTTGTTATGACTTCTAGAGATACATAGGTATATAAATAAATAAATAAATTTCCCAGACTGACACTAATTCCCCAGCTCCAAATTAATGGCAGCATGCATGCTTGTGCTATCATACATACATACATAACATCACGCCCATAATCCCCGAAGGGGTTGGCAGAGTCAAAGGGGCAGCATGCCCTTTCAACCACATTCAGCCAAAAATAAAGTCGGGCTGGGTTAGATGGAAAATTGTGAAAAAGCAGTGACAAGCGGCTAATCTGTCGCCTACACAATCACACAGCCAAAACCCGATATACCATTAGCCGCCTTTTACGACATGCTAGGCAAGAACCACAGTTGGCTTGTGTTATCGATACTAGGTAAACGGATAGACCTGCTTAAATACGTTTATATACATCCATGACTTGTGAACAAATGTCCATGTTCATCACACAAAACATTTGCCCTTAGCGGGATTCGAATCCGCGGCCATTTCATTTGTTTCGTAAGTTGACCCAATAAAATAACAATAGATGTACATAACTTATTCCAATTAATTTTGCCAAGATATCCGTCATATAATATTGAAGTAGTAAACCTTACTTACTTGATTGTTCAAAAGATACATTTTTAAATGTTGACATACTAAACAAAAAGCAACAACTTATATGTGTGCTCCCTTTGAGTACAAAAATAAAAAAATCATATCCTATTTATAAAACAAATTTTGAGCCATATTTCCTTTTGTCACTCGCTTGACGTCACTATGAATGAATCATCAATGGGTACCTTTGATTCATTAATATATTTTAGTTATTAGGTGTCTATCAAATCAAATTAATGCCAACCAGATGTAATTTATTACCAGTTATATAAATATACAGATTAACTATATACTTTTATTTATGCTAATACGTAATATAAAAGTCATTATTTGTACATAATTTATTTATTTGCCTTTTATGTACATATGTATATATAAGTATGATGTACCTATCTATTGGATTGAGTAAATACTTATCACGTACGTGTACATTTATCTAAAGTAAAAAAAAGTTAAAAATACGTAAGTAATACTTCATAATTTTTTTTTTTATGATAATATAGTTAGTATACGTACTTAAAAAGTGCTTTGATTATTTTCTTGCTATTAACTTAGGCTGGTTTTTGTATATTTGCCAAAGAAAGTAAATCGGATAAAAAATCTTCTATATACGCATGCAGCTCCTAGGTATGTTATCTCTGTAAAGGAATGAGATGGTTAAATATGGTCCCAATAAAACTAACACGTTAACAATAACATATGAATTCTTGCAGCTTTTAAAATAGAGGTCAATATCGCTATTTTGAAATTTGTAAGAATATGTTGTTGTTACAAACTTATCCTTATTTCTGAAACCTCTAAAAATAACTTGTAGTTAGTTAAATAAGTTGTATACGTATTATAATAATAAACATTTGTCCTATAATTTTCCATCTAACCCAGCCCAGTTTTATTGTCGGCTAAATGTGGTTAAAGGGGCCTGCCGTCCCTTTGACTACCTACTTTTCAGGGATAACGTGATGTTATGTACGTATGTAACCTTTCTCTAATAAATAGAACAAGCATAAGCATAGATTTGGGTCACATCTATTTCTATGTTATTTCTATCATGCAAATTATGTCACTAGACTATAAATAGAATCTTAGAAAGTGTATAACCTATCCTACTAATATTATAAACGCGAAAGTTTGTAAGTATGGATGGATGTTTGTTACTCTTTCACGCAAAAACTACTGAATGGATTTTAATGAAACTTACAATAATATAGCTTAATACATCAGAATTATACATAGGCTATGTTTCATCGATGTACCACGCGAGCAACGCCGCAGGCAGAAGCTATTGAGATACATTTGTTCATCGTAGATCACATGACTGAGATTAAATTAGCATCAGTAAAATATTTCCGTCAAAAAATAACATTTTACTCGTCATAAATTAGCACATTTATTTTTACAAAGGATGTCGCCTTTAATTAGGGAATGTACACCATGTGGACACATTCGTGACGGATGACAATGGACAACATTGATACAAATGGTTTTCACCTACTTGCTAACGAATTGCGGACCTGATTTTTATAAATACATTCTTGGATTGTTGGTAAAAACTGGGGGCCAATGCTTTACATCATTTGGCATTCTGACGTGATAAAATAAGTTTTCCATTACACTTAGATAAATATTTATAACAGTAACCTAGTCGGGCTATAAATATAAAATCTAATTAAAGTTTAAAATAATGCTCATATCATATATAGGTTATTCCATTATTATAATTACGGATGTATATATTGCGTACAATTACATAGCACGTGGCGTTCTCGTGGGCCGCGAAAGACTATTAGCATGGCACAGAGCTGATTTTAAAATTGTGTTGACCCCTCGGTTAATTAATTACTTGCCATTATTTTTTATTGCTAGTCGCAAATAACCTTATAGAAGCTAAATAATGCTAATCACGTGTATACAACTTTAAGACTCTTTGAAATTTGTCAATAAGTGAACCATGACATATAGATAAACCTTAGAAGTAACATAAGATAATTAAAAGTTTTGTGGATTACTTCGAATATTGTTCATATCTTTTATTAATTTTTACATTTCTATAAATCATAAAAGATGTGGGAACTAACTTCAATCAATGCTCCTAAAACGTCCAAAATAAAAGAGCACTCTAAAAATAGATATATAACTGGTTTTCTAGAATTATGTAACTATTTGAAGTGTTAGAAAATATTTAAGTAGTTCGATCATATTTTCTAAGTCCCTAACAATAAAACCCCATCTATTCCCTCAGTTAATGTTGGTCATAACATGCCATGACCATCTCCATGGCTTATTATCCAAAGCGCTTTATCCCGTCTGCTCCCTGCACTAAGCCCCACTTGATAGGAATAAGGAACACAGTATATATATTATAAGATATAAGAAGACATTCATGATCAATGCCCATCCCAATATCAATAGTTTTTTTTTTTGATCAGGGGAAAAAATGGCAATAACTGCTTTATTTTATATAAAGCAAAAAAAATCTATAAAGATGAATAAATAAAAAATCACTTCTTTTTTTTTGACAAAGGTCTATCTGCCTCAGTAGTCTATGGCTGCAAGGTCATGCAACGGGTCTGGGGACGCCCTGGCGGGTTATCTGCTGGCGGCTGATTCCACTGCGCACGCGCAGACGCATGTATTGTGTTACCAACATTCTGGACAGAGGTTACACTTGCATAATCATGCAAGCGCCATCATGAAATACATGTTCTCATTACGTGAATAAATTGTTAGTTATTCGAAGACTTCCAAATCGTAATAATATATAATATTTATATTCAATTAATATATATGTTATTGCTTTTGCTACATTGTTGTTACAAATAGTTGCATCCTAAACAAGCATGATTGTTATTTATATTTCTAACGTTGTTATTAAACAATTATCACCGTTAACCTGTAAATGGCTTAGAAAGCAAAGACTTGCCTCATGGCTATTTATTGGAGGAACTGGCAAACAGGTGACAGTTTAGGTCTCGTACAGACCGCAGTCGTCGTCAATGGAAATGTATCCCACAGGGGGACATGTTCAGTATTAAAAATTTGCATTTCCATTACTTGGACTGATACAAAATACAAATACAAAATAGTTTATTACCAACAAGCAGGATTACAATAGTTTTACAGTGACGTTTTAAAATTTTGAAATCATCCTACTGTGTTGAGAGGACTATGCCAGTGGTACTCCTGTGGCACCAACACTAGAATGCATCTGTATTGAAGGTGATATGGCTTCAATATATTTAAAATAAAACAAGGAACGTATAAGCTAATTTAAGAATAATCTAGATAATATAGGTAAAAATGTTTAATACTAATGTAATTTGAGGTTTCCATGTAATTTTAAAATAAAGTACACATTCACTTTGATTTAAAGAACATTTCCCAAATATATCAATACATCCATATTTAACCAAATAAAGAACTAATTTAACAAAAACTTAAGTCATTAACACGAATAAAATGTTCGTTGACACATTTACAAAACAAGACAAAAACTACATGTTTTATTAATACACAAAAGCCTGACTAAACATAGTGGACGTCATAGATATAACGCTGATTCCTGCGGAAAAGTGCATACATAACTAAAATTCTACTTTGGATAATTCCTGTGACAGATTACAACGTGTTATAAAATACCCCGTAAAAAATATAATTAATTATCAAAGCCAAACATTTTATCAACCCTAGTAAGCTGTCATGTCAGGGAACCAGATTATTTAACAGAAAGGCCTACGTACCTATTTTACCTTATAATTGTCTGCTTTAATAGTTTTTCTATTTTTCATTCATAAATGTTTGCTACCTCAATACAAGGATGTCATTATACTCAAGTACTGGCTTCAAAAATTGTCAAGTTGGAAAAAAATATGTTGTCAATTTCAAATCTTTAAAATTTTTGTCGTTCCGCGAATTAGGTAGAAATGTAGGTAGTTAGGTAGGTCACATTCTGCGTAGTTTACTCTTTAATTTACTGAAATAGGGTTTGCACATCAGTGAAAATAGTAATATTTTTTTATTTTTTTGGGTTGTTATACAGTTGTTATACATATTACTTCGGTTCTTAAATATTGTAAATGGACTCGTTATAAGGCCCCATTTAACCTCCTTCGGCATTACGGGTAGTTTTGTAACACCCTGTATATGTTAACCGAGGCATCAATAGAAGTCAACAATACATATAAATGCACAGTTACAACAGCATAATATACTTGTATATCTTGTTGCTGTGCATCAGTCAGTCTTATAATCGGGATGTCCGCAGTCACGGGACTTATCACGACGGTAATAAATGGTAAAAAGGTGTCAAGATATGCATAATTAAACTTATTACTTAATTAGCTTAGTTATCTTTATTGAGTCCATTGTGTACGGAAAGAGATCACATAATCTGTACAGTTCAAGGGTGAGAGAAAAATCTTTACACTACTTACCAATGAACTTTAATTAATTGACTAGATTGAACAGTAACTGATGAATAGTGAATGTATAATATATAAATAAATTCTTCGGACTGACACACCAATTCACTAGTTCCAAACTAAGCTTATGCTTGTACGATGGATACTAGGTGAACGAATAGACATACTTAAATACGTATATAAACATCCATGACTCGAGTACAAATGTCCATGTTTATCACACGAAACATTTGCCCCTAGCGGGGTTCGAACCCGAGACCCTTGGTTTCGAGGCCAGGGTCTCTGACCACTCGACTAATGGGCCAGTCATATTGAACCTAAAAATGACACGAAACAATAAAAAAAGCGGTTGATAGGCAGAGTTACGGGAAGGATACTGTTGCCGATGCTGGCCTCATTACTTGTATATTCATACTTTTTATACCTTTTATTATTTTTGTATTAAAGTTTTGAATTCTTATTTTATTATGATATAAAGTACCTATTGTTTTTCTAGCAGTCTCTTTGTAAATACACGTCTGTTAACACCTTGGCAGTTTTTATCATTTATAGATAGCGTAAAAAATAATACGAACCTAATTGCTCATCGTAACTATTTAACAAATTATTCGTGCAAAGGCCGATTAAAATTAGATGAGATTTAATAAAATTTAGATTTAATAAAATTCCAAGTAACTAGCTGATGTCCCTTGCAAAATACACCATTCGTTTCTTTTAACGATATGCTAGACAAAAACTACCGTTGGTACAATACATTATTTTGAAATCCCAAATAAACATGGGCAAACAATAGTATTTTCATATTATCAGTATTCGACCAACTTACACCGAATTTATGAAACGAGGGCCTGTTGCATTTCGATGGTTGTCGAGTGTTCAGAGCACGTGTTGCCCTACATCTCTGGACACGAGATCTGTTTACACGCGAACGCATGTGTCTACCACCCTACTGGTACTAGTATACTCGTAATTTTCTCGACAAGTATGAACGCCTACGTACTTCACGCCCGTGTCACTTCTCAGTCATCAACATTCAGGGTATTTTCGAGAATGAGGTGCTAGATTTTGGAAAAAACTTTTTGTTGACTTAACAAAAACATAGGTTTTTATATTGGGTTTTTCAGCTTTATAGCTATTAAATTTAAACATCTAACACTTAACTACTTATTTAAATTAGTAAATTTACTATTCAGTAATCTGGAGCTTTGTAGATTTTTGTGGCTATACTTACTTTAGTTAACAGTTATGAGGCAAACAGTTAAATAAGGGAAAGAACACGAACATTTTATATTACATATCGTCATTATAAATCATCAATTGTTTTAGTTGCCGCAGAAAAATGACTAACAATTGACGTTAAAGAGACGATAAGAACCACACAATGGTTTTGTTACATACACGTATCAACGACTATCGTAACGTTTGTTACCACTTGCTGAAGTTTTTCAACTTATGAATTAAAAGTCCTGGTCTGGCTGGATAGTGAGGACGACTCTTGAGTACGAAAATAAGTCAAATGACTAGCTGCTGACAACATCTATGGAAACTATTTAAAGGCACTCGCATAATGATCAGGATATTGGTTCAGTTTAATTTAATAAGATTTGACTTTTAAGATTGAATCGATTCCTACTTGAAAATTTAAATCTATTTTAGGAATATTTTAAATCCCACACCTTATATTTTAATAGTGTTCAACAGTGAACAATTTAAGACGCAGTATGGAGTTAATAACCCCGAAATATAAACACGTATTATGGAAGCCCATGTGTCTGTAACAGGTCAATGTACGCTTTGTCCTAGAAACTGAAGGGGGTGAGTCGAAACCTTTTTGGCAATGTACTCGTGACCTATATACAATATCTATAAACATATACATACGTCACATTTATGACCTAAACAATATGTTTTTGACAACTGGACCAAATAAACAACGGCTAAAACAACGCTTATGTCTCCACTTAGAACTGTTTCTCACTTAAGATTAGCAGAAATAAGTACATCATTGCTTATACATACCATTCAATTAACTGAATTTGGTTATCTTTAGAAAACAGTAAAACTTAATTCGATTCGTAAATAGCGGCTACATCACGTGGCCTAGCATGCTGTCAAGATCACAAGTGTACTTACTGCGATACAATTACACGGGTTATTACTGTAATACAATACTAAACGAGGTGTTTTAACGGCAGGAAGTGATTGTTGATACTGCCTCTTTAAATAGAGTATAGTATCATTGTACATAAACGAGCTAAATTTGATCATCATTATGAGCATCAGTGTGTGTATTGCTCCTGTAGTCGACCACATCTACGTCATTTTTTCCCATTGCGATTTTAATCAACATCCTGACTGTCGTTTGATCTTTGCAATCAATTAATTTAAAAATCCTATGCGGTAATAATTTAACAAATTATTACCGCATAGGAATCTGAATTCTCAATATAAATTTGGAATTTGACTCACGATTATTAATTACCCTTATTCACGGGGTAACTGTAAAAAACAATAAAAAAAATTATGTCACACATCTGTTAATTGACGATCTTTATTTCTGTTAAACAACCTTCAAAGTCGATGTTAAAATTAGTGAGATCCTTGATGGGATTATAGGTACTAGGATAAAAGGAAAAACCGGTTTGTATTCCTGGTACTGCACTTGCTTGTTCATTTATTTTGTTAATACTATGCCTTTAACACATTTTTGGATATCTGGCATGTTTCAAGATGGTACTATTATGTTTTTTCTGTATCCTAAAGTTATTCAATGGAAATGATACGACTATTCCCTGTACTAAACAATCTTGCAATTCGAATGACTTTTGTTTCTTGTTTTCACATATGCGTCGCCACGATGATTGTCCACTACACCGTCAGTTCCACATTCACACGGTCCCGAAAGCATCTTTAATCACGCTATGACCTCACTACCTGTTTTCACACATAAACAGTTTAATTGACAGACCTTTACCGCAGTAGAAATAAGGTCCAAAATTAAACACAGCAGCGTTGTGAGAATGTTGACAATCATCGCGTATTTGTATCGTGGGAAATGTCGGCACATTAGCGTCGCAATCAATAAGGAGTAATTATCACACTGGAATTAATAGCGGAGACTTTTCTGCCTGAAATTGAGTTTCATTTTTAAAATGAGACCTAATATGGGCTTAAAGGTGAGGGCTTATATGTTATATAGAGGACATCCACTTATATGGTAAACATAAAAGTACAAATCCTCTATCTATAAGACCCAATACATTAGGAGTAAATAAATGGTGTAAATTAACAATACTTATATCTATTTACAACTAATACCTACTCATAGAAACGCAAACATATTTTTGAGTCGGAACAAACATTTTGCGTAGATTTCGCAAAATAGCAGCCGACGCGTAAATAGCAGAATATTAAATGTAATTGTCTACCAATACACAGTAACACTTTACTGTCTTGTGTACTATGTACCGAGGTTGATAGCCGGCGCAACCAACTCCGCACGTGAAATAGCGCGTTTAAGTCATTTCATTTAAAATAATGGCTCCCATTTTAGTTTCTACACTTGTACCGTGCATGTGACGACTTGTTTTGTTTCTACTTCAATAGAACTGCAACAACATGTGGTTTAAACGGACCCATTATTTAGCTATGCGCTATTTACAGTTCCGGTAGGCAGGTATCTGTAGAATGCGTGGAGGCTGTTCGGCTAATGCAGATCTAAAACGCAACATAACATCGAAACAAGGTTGTTATATTCTATTGATATTGAGTATATACATAATTGCGTGGATATATCAGTGAATATATATATAGATGATGATCAATTGCAATATCTACTCCTAATATTATTTAAGTTTATGAAACTTAGAAATATATATTTGGCTTTTGAATAAGCTTTCGCAGCAGCCAATTAACAAAGCCAAGAAAGAAGGCTTGCTAAAATAGGTTGACTAAGGTTTGAAGACAACGTTAATTATTAGACTTATTATAGTGCTTTACATCATCGGTTGTCACCACATGTCCGCCAAGCTCCTTAAATAATAAATAATAATAAATAAATTCTCCAGAAAAAACACACTAATTTTCTAGTTCCAAACTAAGCGTAAGCTAATGCTATGGATACTAGGCAAACGGATAGAAATACTTAAATACGTTTATAAACATCCATGACGCGAGTACAAATGTCCATGTTCATCACACGAAACATTTTCCCCTAGCGGGATTCGAACCCGCGACCCTTGGTTTCATGGCCAGTGTGGTGACCACTCGACCAGCGGGCCTGTCAATAATAGATAACTACATTCTCAATAAATTTAAAAATGTGGAAGATAATAAATAATAATAATAAATAAATATTCAACGACATCACATACATTGATCTGACTCCGAAGTATGTAGCTTAAGCACTTGTGTTACGGATATCAGAAACAACAGTGGTATTACAAATATATACTTAAATATTGGATATTAACACCCAGACACAGAACAAACACAAGTATTCATCACACGAATGTTTGTCCTGGGTGGGGATCGAACCCACAACTCTTGGCGCATGGGGCAGGGTCACTAACGAATGCGCCATCGAGCTTATCAAAGATCAGGAAATATGCTCGGGAAGCTTTAAAAATACAAAAGAAAACCTTGGGTGAACTTATTGCTCCGGTTTTCTTCTATTTGACCCGCAGAATTAGATGGTCAGCGGTCAAATACTAGTTTTTGATAACAATGTTAAGATAGTAAAAAGACATTCCACTTCTTGGTAGCTTTGTTTCACGTGCGGTTTTTCACTTAAAGTGCTGGTGCAGTCACCCAGAAGCCCAGATCACGACCTGATACCATGCGATGCTCGTTTGCTGTAACGTCTCTTTAACTTCATGAATCTTTTATACTCAAAATACTCTGACGAGCTATAATTCATCGTTACAGGAAGACAGTTAGGACCTGCAGTACCTACCCAAGGAGCATCTCCACTGCCGGTAACATACAACGCTTCTGCCACTAATGCCGGCCCATCCCACATGGTGGGGGTCGATGTTATGTACCCTACTAAAATCGTTGGAAGCAGAAAATTGAGAATGGACGCAATCACACGTGTGTGCAACCCGAGGTACCATCCCAGCAATCGGTGATAGCTCAGCTAGTAAAGTATATCATCTAAATCAATAGTCAGCTTAGATTCTGTTCTAATTAGCAATTCCAATTTCTTAATTTATTAAGAATTCTATAAAGCCACTGTCTTAATTTGTTAGTTTCATACAAAGTCAATTAAAGACTATTGGAAAATAGTATTAATGACCTTTGCACAGCGGTATATTAGTAGGTACCTACGATATTTGTTACATCAAAACATAAACAGTTCTCCGAAGCAGATTAGGATTGTTTTGGATAACTAAACACAAGCGGACATAGGCGTGGGCCGGAGGCGGAGTCCATGAACAATGTAGATATGATGGGAGCGCAGTAATATTCCACTTCCTGCTAGCCACGCCGGTTGTGTTTACAAACGAGCGCGAGTGGCGCAAATTCGGCGCGGCCAGACGGGGCGCGACCCCTTATCGGCGCCTGCGCAGCCGTCGTCTCATGCCCTTGACACGCTTCGTTCACTCGTAATCGCTCTCAGCTTACGTGACTCTTTCCTTTTGAATTGCATAATACTTGAATATTATGCACTAGAAGAAACATTAAAACCTTGCCAAACGCAACAAAAACGAAAAGTCCTCTAATGCCGTCTAAAGAAGCTTAAGAACTTCAAATATTCAAAATGTTTTTTCTTATGTAGGCCTCAAAAAAGCACATAAAAATCGTAAATTTTACAAAAATCTGTAGAGCAATGTGAATCTACCACCGGTTCGGAATGCTGATTCTACCGAGAAGAAACCGGCAAAAAACTCGGTAGTTACTGTTTTCAGCGTCAAAATATACTTACATAAGTAATATATACTTTATTTTTAAGTTCTAAACCAAATCATACAATCAATGGATGTGGGAGATGACATAATGTAATTTCAATAAAATCTTACAAGATTAACCAACTTTAATGCTTATACATACAAAAAAAGCTTAGACGACTTACACCACTCGTATATTTATCTAACAAAAAGTTTTATTCTGTTATTTTACAACTTTTACAAATCATCTAATGTAAATAATACTACTAGAATGTAAAATACTCCATTTATGAAAACTTTCTTCATAAAATTTTTATTAACTTAAACTTAACTGATTTTAACTATTTCGTCTAGGGTAAACGTTCACAGTTTTCGTTATCAGGGTACATCGTTTAAAGGTCTAGTGAGCCAATTATATCAAATATTACAACAGAAAAAAATATACACAGCAGCAGTCTCATACAGGTTATCACATATTTAACATTATGTTAGCACATGTATGCTTTAGCAATATATACAAAGTCAAACTTAAGACGCAAAAAATAAGGAGTACCAACAACTGAAGCTCTCGTATTAGCCAACAGTCACCATCAACAAACTATAAATGTATGTACATACAGAGTTTTTTGGTTATAATCAATATGTCCAACACAAATTTTATGAAATCACTCCGGTGATTCTTAAGAAAATCATGTTTTAGGAAGGCAGTCTACCTTTAAAGACTTTATATTCCATTATGTAATCTGTGTTTAATTAGCGAAGTTCAAACGGCAATCTCTTCAACATAATAACTATTTCTGAGATTAGACGTGCTAGCATGCCACAAGTTAGACCTTCAAAACTGTCAGACACGTGTCATTTAAACAGTAAAACCACATTTTATTATATAAAGTACTTTTAACATAACATACCCACATACATTGTCAGTTGCTTAGTTGAGTGACTAGCATTCAAAACTAATGAGTTCCATTACGGAACTATTTTTATCACTTAAATCGACCTTTATTTAGCATTAGACGAGTCTTCCTCTTTTCGACAGTCTTTTCATCACAAAAATGGCTAACATTCCAGTATGTATCTATAAGTGTTAACTAAATATAGGAGTATTCTATTTTGAATTGGATGATTCAACAAATATGTATGTAATTATCATTGTACTTTATTTAGTTTAAATTAGGTAAGTCTATTACTGATCACAAAGATCTCTTACCTGCCTAGAACTTCTAGAATCTGAATGAAGTCTTACACGAGCCAATGAAAAAACGCGGCCACCAATACCTAATAAAATTTGTCTTATTGGATTACGTATGTGATTTTTTCCAACTTCAACTAGCCACGTTGATTCTACCAAGAAAAAACAAATAATGTATTGTAATACAGGTTGAAACGCAGGAATTCGTAAACTAAATTTAGACCTGTCCTCCAAGTTTTGATGAAAGGACTAACTGAAACAATGACTAAGATCATTTTTACCAAGATCATATTTGGTTTGCAGCTCTAAAGTCAACGGACTTCATTCATAAAGGTCGTATATTTTCGTAGCAGATGCGAATATGTGGTAAGTCGCACGTATCGTACATAGTTTTGGTTCAAAACATATTTAGTTATTTACTAGAAAAGCAGAATTTCCAAAATTTGAAAACAATAGATGTACCGTATGACGTCAAGTTACCTCTTTAAAAACTAGTTAACACGCCCATAAATAGGAATAACTAGTTTTCTTACTTGACTCCAACTACTTGACTTTATTCACAAAAAACTAATCTTTTTAAATTTAAAAATGTCATAGACATTAAGTATTTACCTATTTGGTAAATACTAACATAATTGATATAATTGCTAATACATAGTTCCATAAAGTGATGAAAAAGTAATTAATAACTATTAAACCGGCTTTTTTAATCTTGTTTTATTAATAGGTGTAGTGATTTCAGCAAAAGCAAATTATACTGTCCAAAGTTTAATAAAGGAACAATCACAATAATACTAATAAAGCTGCTAGTTTTTATAAACTCTGTAATTACTCATAAGAAAACAAAATGTACCTAAATACAATGTCGTTAATAATAACATAGGATTCAACCGTTTCATGCCAATTAGTAAAAACATAATATGCAGAAAGGTTAGATTGTTAGATGCAGACGTACTGCCTACATGCAAGATCAATCAGACAATCAAATATTTAAATTAAAACACTGCGAATATAGTGAAGCGTCCGTTGACGCACGACGCCATCTTTATATGCAATGAGACTACATAAAACATGTGCGGCCAGTTGGATTTTTGAGAGACCATACATCTTTGCGTTGATCGATGATTTCAGCTTAACACTAAAGCTCGTACACACTTGAAAAAGAATATAAGAACGAAAACGTAGGCAAAATTAAAGTAAAAATGTTCTTATTAAATTTTATCTTTATTATAAGAATTGTGAAAACAATTCACTCTCCCGTTTTATTGATATACAATCTTTTATAGCAAACTCATCTTGTAAGCGTTAAATCCGGATCCCAGTCGGGGAATACTTACTTGGATAACGAACCAAGATTCAAAGAAAACAATTTTCCATCTGAAACTGACTGGGTTAGTCAGTATAAATTGGCTAAAATGGTTAAAGGGGCAAACTGCCCTTTTATACTCTTACAGGCGGGATGATATGTATGTATATTACAAATCCATAGTTACTTAAATGTGCCCGTTACCTTACGATGCCTTCCCGCGCCGCCGAGCAAGTGGTATAAATTCGTACTCAGATTTGAAATATTAAACGGTCTCCGGCCCCGATGGGTGTCCTTTGAGTGGCGCTACTACTGGCCACGTCTCCCTATTTAACTTATTTGACATACGCTACTTAGGGAAATACCCGTTCAAGTATATCATACTCTATAAAATACCTATAAACAGAAACCAATAATCACGATAAACTCCTATCAACTTACAGCGCATATCACACCCACCGCCGCGGAATATTGTGTTAGTTTTTTATTCAAGTTCATCATCTTCCTAGCGTTATGTCCCGTGCTTGGACGGGATCAGCTTAGACCATGATCCAGGATTTAGCGAGTCTGGTAATTACATTGAAGCGACTGCCGATCTGACCTTCGAAACCCTGAGATAGGGAAACCAGACAATTATCGGATCATGGTTCAAATCCAAAGTTGTTTAAATTTGCAGGTTTCATCACAATGTTTTCCCTCACCGTCGAGCTAGTAGTATAAATACGTACATAGATTTGAAAAATCCAGAGGTACGTGCCCGGGATTGAACCCGCACTCCTCGGTTAAGAGGCGCGTGTTCTTATCATTGAGCTACCACCGCTTCTATAGTATTTTTTATTCAAGTTGGATTAATAAATTTTAATTTAAGTCCAACATTATGCATTAGATTTATATTATTGTTATTCGAATTAGGTACACTTGGTAAGAGTGTTTACTTTGAGCATGTATAATTGCCACGCCCATTTTTTTAATGTATTCAAAACATTGTTGCGACATAAAAAATCTCAAAATAGCAACATAACGGACGTCATCATCCAAGGATATTTTGCCCACAGTTAACCCATTGTTCAAAGAATTTGCAATAACAAGCGAATTGCATATTTTTACAGCAACACCTATTGGGGCTAGTGAGATATACGGGACAATTAGCTTAGCTTCCTATTCGTGGACCTGGGTAAAACAGCATATACTTTATATTATAGGGGCGGGTGGAAAATACTTTACGACCTACTCTCATTATACATTCCAAATTCACAAAAACAAAACAGTCAGGTCGTTTCGGTGGAGTTCTAACGCAAATAACGTGACACGAGATTTTTATATCCATATAAGATGTAGAGGCACACAGGTAAAACACCTATTTATGAAACTATTCATCTATTTAAAATTTCATAGGAGTTAGTGTGACCTTAAAAAAACACAGAAAAACCAGTGACGCACATTTTATGTGATTTTTACCCTTGAAAACATTTTCATGAAAGCTGTGCAAGTGTTCATTAGAATTTACTGTTATAGAGTCCATACAGCAAATACATAGAATCAGTACTCGCACATATTAAGTGATTATATATATTCCTGTAAAATATAAGCGCATATAATGATTACGATTATATTGTCGTAATCAATATATGTGTAACAACCTGTTAACTCGTTACGGTTGTTAGCTTGAGATCCTACGAACAAATATCAGAGACAGTGAGCAGAGTGGGTGAAGGTACTACTGTATGGGTGCGAGTTAAATATATACAATACTATAATATGCTATGCTATAATATATATCCGACTACATCACCTACATTGATCTGACTTTAAGATAAGTAGCGCACTTGGGATATCAGAATCATTAGTGGTATTATTACAAATATATACTTAAATATTGGATATTAACACCCAGACACAGAATAAACACAAGTATTTATCATACGAATGTTTGTCCTGGGTGGGGATCGAACCCACAACTCTTGGCGCATGGGGCAGGGTCACTACCGAATACACCATCGAGCCAGTCGAATTGTGGTCTATTGAGATCCGAGAACATAGTATTTATTAAAGATATCCTATAAATATTTCCCAACGCCAGCATTTTCAGCTAGTCCCATTAGTGACCGCTACCCGCTGTTTCACGCTGCTGTCTTGGCAATATCGAGCCTCTTAACAATGATAAGTAAATTCGCAATCGAAAAAAACAAAGCAAAACAAAAGCCAATGACTATTAAGTAGTGTGGTAAACTACGAATAATTTTTACGTAGGTAGTCACGGTTACACTATGACGGTTACACTATGACAAAAATCTTGAACTAGCATGCCTGCAAAACACATCATGTCTCTTGCTTTGATTCGTTGTTTAAGTAAACCTATAAAATTAAGTAGTATTTCATATGGACGCTCTCACGTTTTGTTATACTAATACATGAAAATCCTTGCGGTAATTTATATAATTCCCATGTTACTGGAGAGGTATTTACATTATAGAATTTGAACTAACAAGTAAGGCGACATTATTATTTACTATCCTCACTTTTAATATAATATCAATAATGTTGAAAAAATGCAAAGTAACAAACTCATGCAAACTGCATCACATTCAATAGACGCATTGATGCAACAAAGCAATTTAACTGCTGAATCCAAATAGGGACCTTTGACGTCACGACACTATGACGCTCGTAT
The DNA here is from genome assembly GCA_951394215.1 of Glyphodes perspectalis. Classification (NCBI taxonomy): domain Eukaryota; kingdom Metazoa; phylum Arthropoda; class Insecta; order Lepidoptera; family Crambidae; genus Glyphodes; species Glyphodes perspectalis. The sequence goes on from OX596203.1 coordinate 10,813,970, forward strand.
TTTCAGCTACCTAATGATAATTCCAAACAGCCACATCCACAAACAAAGGTCTCATCCTCACTTCCTCTGACGTTGGGCCGTCCTACATTCGCATTCGCCGGCGTGCACGAAACAAACTGAGACGGTCAATATTTGCTGACGTCACCCACACGTTTATTATTATTATTTGACTATCCACAAAAGGCATAATGGCTTCTATAAATAGCATTCGCTTTTAGACTGTGCAAGCTGCTAAAAAGATTCAATGTCAATAAATAAGGCTAATTTACTGTCTAAGGCGAATCTATTTTAAAATTGTGATAATTTAAACTTCCTTATTGATACGTGTAGGTACTGGATCGAACTATATGCATATTTTAGTGTCAACAAAGACGAATTTATTGGTCTATCAATAAATAAGTACATGAACAACAAAGTAGGTACCGACAACTTATACAATATAAAAAAAATATTTTATATTCATCCATGATGATCTTATATACTAAGTAATCTCGACACTAAGTAATATATATTATAAGATTAAGATCAAAATCTAATAGTTTGCTTTGATCATATCTGTAACATGGACACCCAACGAGTTTTAATAGGTATAAAGCTATATAAAGCCAAGCAAGTATTATTTACTGTTAGAGATACATAATATAATGTCACGCCTTTTTCCCATGGGGAAGGCAGAGATCAAATTCTTCCATTTGCTACGATCCTGACACACTTACCTTTCGCTTCTTCTACATTCATAAGTCTTTTCATAAACTCTCGTCGGTTAAGGATACTCTTTACTGACCTTTTGTTAACACTAATCTGGTCATGGAAAGCCTGGTAGGTCTACCCCTCCCAACGGCTGCATTTACACTTGTCCTAAATATCTCTTTCGTCAATCTTCTTTCATCCATTCTCTCAACAAGCCCAAACCATCCAAGTAAGAGATAATTGTACTTATAAAAACTGAAATGTAAATACACATATTGTCACTTGGTATATTCTGAACTCATTTCTTTTTGTTTCTATGTTTCAATATTTGATAATAACTATGCATATATATATCATGACATGCAAACGCAACCGCATTTACAGTTAACGTTATCTATGGTTAGAATCATCCTGTACATTACTACAAATTATAAACTAAACCATAGACCAAATTTCATGATATTCTGAGCATATAAAGTATTTTTTAATTTAGGACATTTTCAATTTAAAATGTTGAATTGAAATCTATTAGCTGGTGATTGAAGTGCATCTGCTTGTTTTTTTTATATTCAATATATAGATTTTGTTACTGACTTAATGTATATGATCTGTCTTATCAGATGGTCCAATAAGTCTCACAAAATATATACTCTACTCTATATGCATGTACCTACTTAGATTTTTCTATTCATTTTAACGGGCAAAGCCATAAGGTAGTAGAATATAAAACGAAAAGCAATATTCTCCAAAAGACACCATTTAAAACATCAGTAGCAGGAAAAACATTGGAATTTGTAATTCCAGTGACGCATTAAGGGAAGCACGAATTCAGGGAATCATTGGTTCGCGCATGCGTGCATGACGATCACTCATTATGTTTACGTACCTCGACATTATTGCGTCTAGCATTATAATCTTAACGCATCATACTTACTGTTATACTTCGTCCAAAGCTTACCTGAAATAATAAAAATATATAATTTATTTACATTCGTATAAGCATTATATTATGTAGGAATTTTGCAAAAAATATGCTTTTTATTCACGTATTTGACGTGAATAAAAAGCATATTTTTTTCTTATAAGTAGTTAAGTAGTTATCTAGGTTCTTGAACGATATGTTTTGGATCTACACGTGAAAAGTCGTGTGCCGAAGGTACACATTTAATAATAGTGCTATAGTAACCTGAATTCTTCAATAAATATCACAGTTACTTTAACAACCAACAAAATACTGAAACCACAAACAAAACCAAAACAAACCCTAATTGAACGGTTAGTACTTAGTAAACTAGCAATATGTCATGTACGTAAACATCTATCCTATATTAGAATTTATTGTGCGTGGTGCTTAAAGAAAACTGTCATACCTAGAGTCATAAACAAATACCATACATTGTTTCTGATTTAACTCAACGGCTATCTATGTAAAGCAGACATCAGAATTTCTCGTCTGTTCCGGAAAGCCCAAAACGCATCTGCTTGACCCGGGTGTTGCAACGGTGACCTCGGGAGCACAGACCGGTACCGAATAAACTAGTATCATCAGACCCAGCTATTTATTATTACATAAAATATTACCTGCGCACCGCCGGAGACACTGCGGCTCCAAACTTTTTCGGTTGTGTAAATTGCTTTATGAGTCACTCGTAAATCATAAATTATTTTTATGAACGGATGCGGAAAACATGACAGAATAGATAAATCGTACACCCACATTTAATAAACTAACATGTTATTTTGTACTTATTCCAATGTTACCTGCACTTTATTTCTCTACCGCTTTCATACATTTGTACGAATTTTGGTTAAATTACTAACATTCGTACTTTCTTAATATGTCAAAGAAGACACATTCTATATGGTTTTAAATTATTTCCTGTAATCTCTTAAAACGTATTCAGATTCAATCTTTTGACAACAGGGTTAAAATAAAAAAAAAACATATTATACATAATATTGTATTTTTTTAATAATTCGCATGTTTTTAAACAGAGTTTGTACAAATAGCTATATATAAGCTTGTAGATGTTGCTTGATAATGTTAATGTCAAAGCATGTCAGTATGATCTAAGATAATGACTACTCAAAAATATAATTAGCATCAATATATCCCATCAACTTCAAGCATATTTATTATGTATAAAATAACCGAACATTTGCAGAATATATCGTAAGACATTGTAGGTAAAAAAAACAAAGCAGAAAAACAAATAGGAATTTTGGAAACACCAGTGTGCTTAGATGATCACAGCAACAAATGAATGTGCATTTTTATTAGAACTACACAATTTCGCAATCTATCGCTGCGTAGTTATTAAAATATACCTGTCACAGGCTTCTAAATTTCCATTGTTTTTGAATAATTACATTTATGTGGGTGTCGACAAAATTAAATATGAATGGGAAGTGGATTGACGTCAATGGCCTCTGCGGTACACGTTCGCGTTATCAAGTGCGCGGGCGCACCAGGCGACCACCCTGGACCACGGCCGTTTACCTCCGCCCGTATCATTCTAGAGTATTCCCGGATTCGACACCGAGACTCTTAAATACATCAATAGTGTCAATGATCTTTGATTCATTCATTTATGCTAAATTGTTCTTCAAAGGTTCGTAGACATGAATCGATAGGAACTCTGATAATTCAACTGAATAAAATTGTTTAAGTGTAGAATGCACGGCTCATGTGCAAGTCGATAAACGAGAATTGAATATTTTTTTAAAGTCAAAAGTGGCATAAATATTCCGCGGCATGTATTTTAAAGACTTCAAGAGCAATGTATTCACATCATTTTCCTTGTTGCAAATGGCATGTCAGAAAATATCCAATGTAAAGATCAGATGGTAAAATGTCATATACATATATTACTTTCACCACAACATATTATACGAAACACAACCTAAAACGGCTCATTTGAAAATGTAAGGGGTCCAAAAAGGATTCAGTCACGATGCCTGGAAAGTGTGAGAAAAAAATGGGATTAGTAGACCCAAATTATTATGCACTAAGGCTTATACCGAGCATATTATATGTATATTTATGGCCTTTAAGGAGGATTTGAAAAATTCTAAACACACAACAAACTCTAATAAACACGTTCATACTTTTTAATTCTCCCTATCGATAAAAGCGATAAGAGTTCCAAAAAACATCTAGCATCATTCGTTATATAGCGTAATAGTAAACGTTATACGTTATATAAAATATAAAAATTGGCTCGATCATACGCTATACTGAATTTCGTGGAATGTTAAAAATCATTCTCAATCTTTAAAAAAATTACTCAAAATTATTCCAGCAATCCATATTGCACTTACTACCTAATAAACAAATTTAGATTCGATTTAGGATCTTATTTATACAGAAAATAAAAAGAAATTCCATTCATTTTCGCAAAAAAATGTAACAGTAAGTTTCCTCATCCTCTTCCCCGTTAATTAGCAACAACATTTAAAATAAAAAGATGATTCAAAGTAATTTTTACCATATCAACATTGAAACAGACGATTGTGGTACGGGGAAAACCCGCTTATAAAATGATTTTTCAGAATTAAAGCATTAAGGGAAAACAGGACGTGATGTATTACCGAGACAGGAACAAGGAAAACCCTCGTTGCTGCTACAAGCATTTGATAAATAACAAGCACAGCAGATATTGCATTATGCAATTCCCCTAATGTCAGCGATGTTGAGGAAAAAAGTCCTTGCAAACTAAGTGATATACTTTTAAATTTATTTTGATTTAAATGAAATTATTAGACACGTATTTTTTTGAACTTTTGGCACATTCATTCGATTCCCGTACCGACTTAATCATATCGTTGTTGACAAAATATATTTGTCTCGGGTCTTTGTACTGTCTACGTTGATTCTAATTTCCATAATACACTTGTATTAAAGTATACCTACTTTAAAAAAATATTCGAATTCTTTCTGATGTTTATTATTGTTTGCTTTTCAATATTGAATAATCATAATGATCTATTATGAAGTACGGTTTGACGTACAATAAATGAATTATAACAAGCAAAGCGACCTTAATCCAAAATGCGTCAGAACCATCCTTGAAGCGGCTGTACAATCTTATAGTTTACTCTTCTTCACTAAGTACATTTTAAGTGTGCATAAAAAGCTGCATAAATCTTACAAATATTAATCTTCTTAATTTTGTGGGTAACTTTATTTGACAATGGCGGCTTGGTTACTACAATGTTTTCAGGCGCTTTTTTAACATAACTATCACCTTTTATCGTCTGTGTGTGTGTGTGTGCATCATTCCCTACTGTCCACAAATTAAATAAGTTAAAATGGAACGTAAACTAACTAATATAATAATTATTGACTTGCCTAGCGGGGTAGGCAGAGAGAACCGAACGCCATACGGTTTAGTTTTTTTAGTTTTATTGACTTAAGTTGATCATTATTATATTCGTATGTTTTACCTACATAATACTTCTTTCGAAACCCAAACATAGAGTTCAGTTATCATCAATACAAAATATCTCATTTCCAGATACGTACTGTACAAATATTACCTATCTCATTAATCTGTCATGTTTGTTATTTACTGATATTATAATTCTATAAAATTACTGCCGTAATAGCAAATTATAGCTTCATAATAAAGTAAATTTTACTCATAAAAGTTAAGAGGTGTTCGTGAGAGTTGCATCACCGTCCCTAAAATAATTATTAGAAAATACTGCATAAAATGGTATATTAAATAAAACACTAAGCTATATTTGACGATTTATAAGTGTGTCCTTGAAACCTATATAAATAAAAAATATTTTGACTTTGACTTTGACTTTATAATCAAATTAACATTACACATGTAGAAATGGATCTTAATGGCAACATAAGGAATTTATTTATTGATAATTAAATTATTTTTTTCAGCAGTGTATTAACTTTGAAAAGGAAACCTTTATCCAATAGGGGTGCAATAAATAAAAATAAGGGGTTCTTTCTGGCATAAGTATATCCGAAATACATTTTTTATTGTAAAATGAAAGAGCATGTCTCAGTAGGAATGTTATCATCTTTGTCTTGCACACAATAAGCTATGTAGTATTCACTCGTGTACCAATAAAAATAGGCTGTTAGGAGCTAAATGCGCCAACGCACGCCGACGTGACCCGCCTTCCCGATGCAGCTCTTGCGCAGGCGTAGCATTACACAACCATCGCGAAAGATTTACTGGCGCGACACATTGCCAAGAAGGAAGGAATCTTGTCGACAGATAATGATAGTGGTCGCTTGTTTACATTGAATATAGGTTTTTCATTACAATGTTTACTAACAAAAACAATAATAACACAGTCGAAACGAAGTAGTACATGTCGTTGCTATTGTTATTACGTTACGTTAATATTTCTGCAGAAGATATAATGTAACGCGCAAAAGTTTTATAATATATCTGAAGCTCCATATCTCGACGTGGAGAAAATATAATAAAGTATGAAATAATTCGGAGTTCTTAATATTCATATAAAAAATATAAAAAATCTTAATTTAATCAATAAAGTGATATAAAATGATTTTTGGTAAATGACGGGTAATCTGTATAAATCATGGTAATGTTACTTTTTTTCACAATTTGTCTCGTAATGTGAAATGCCAACCCGAACTTTATGCGATAAGTTGCATAGGGGCCGGAGTTTGGTCTGCAGGTGCAGCTACGCAATACTTTTCTAAATTATGGAAGTCAGATAAAACCTGGCTGCTTACTTAACTTTTTGTTTCCTACTGACGTCGATGACCCATGAGGCAAGAGTGCATACATAATTTTACGTAACATACAGCTTACAACGCCTCACTTTTGTTTGCAACTAAATTATCTTAAAAACGATGCAGATACTTAAGCACAACAAGTAGAATTTTGGGTTAAATATGCAAGGCTACGAACGAATTATGTGAGAGTATTCAAATTAGTGGCGTGTTTTGATTTCCAGTTCGAGTGAGATACACGCGCATCAACGTCATTAGGTGAAAATGAAGATAGCGCGGATCGATAAACGAGTGCTATCGGGCCGATCGCACGCGCAGGCTGTGACCCGCGTATTATGAAACCCAGCAGGCGTTTGACGTCAATGGCGACCGCCACCCCGCACTTTCTCCTGATGTAGCGGACCTTACGTGGAAACGTGAGATTTGCGATTGTCACGCAGACGACATCACTGATAACAGTACAGTTACAAAAATATCATTACGTATCTTGTTCTTTGTATCTTAATGCCTTATATAGTGTGGGTTGATATACTTGCTTTGATACGTACTTATGTGGAAGTGGAGTTCAGAAATAAAGGCACAAAACGACGACCGAACATTAACTAGTTTTATGGAAGGATCAATGCCACTCAAAATAGAAATAAATAACAATCAACAATAAAAATCAGACGACATCACATTTCGATCTGATTAAAAAGGAAGTAGCTTAAGCACATGTATTATGGAAATGAGGATTAACGAAAGTACCTCATATATCCACACCCGAAACAAATATCTGTTTTACCAGCAAGTACTTGATAGTGCGAGTATCAAACAAACCCGCACCCCTCACAGTCGACACGCGAAGTCGACCACTGCACTGTACCAATTGGCTGCCCAAATGGGACATAACCCGAGATACATTTTATATTTGCTCATATCGGATCCTTATTACGAGCTTATCTTTCCTGGGTAGCTAAATAACAATAAAAAATAATCTAACAATTATTAATTATTGGCATAGCGGTGGCATTTGCTTTTCCGCCCTGCTATTGCTGCTATATACATATACATACAACGTAGTTATTTTTTTTTTTACAAATAAACTTATCTTTTAAACGTTGTCTATGCTTGTCTTGGTCCAATAGACCGTTTCAACCGTTTAATAACCAAAGACCTAATTTTATTCACGTCAAAACATATAATTTTACATTTTTTCTATGGTTGAAAGAAAATGTACTAGGTAAGTTGTTTTCGTTTGATAAACCTATAGCAGTTATTAGGCGGGTCGACCAAAACACGTACACAGAGTATTGAAAAATCGGACTCATATACAATTGTTCAAACCCTTAAAAATAATGTTTTTGTAAATTTATATAAGTATTACGTTCTTTAAACGTTACAAATACTTCTCATAGCCTAGTAAGTAAATGATATTTTAAGAGCAAAGTTTAGTTAAGAGTTTCTGAAAAAACTTTCCGCAAATAAGTCACAAATACACAAACCACACTCCTGAATCGCTGTGCAAATTTATCTACTTCGTTTTCACGCGATTGTCATAAGCCCAAAATCCGATTTTATTGTACCTCAAATAAAAACTAAACTTGGAAGCAATGTATCGCGCCATAAATGTCTATGAATATCTCAATCGGCGCGAGTAATATTCTCACTAACGCTCTGCAATATAAATCATAACATAAATAACTTTTATAAAGGGTAACTGTAATCCGCGGTTTACAACCGAGTGTATAAATACGCCTGTTGCAAACACGCTATTTATGGCAGTAGTTTCACATTACATTATCACAGATTGGACCTGTTCTTAAGTCTGACGTCAGGAGAGCGAGTTTCAATAGTCGCATAGATTATGTGAGCCGGTATTTTTTATTTAAAAGCAGTGTTGGATCTACTGCGCCATTCATACGAATATTAAAATTAGCTGCTTATGCATATTTTAGAGTTCTACAGGTTTTACTGTTGGAGAAAAAAGTTTTTGAAAACGGTTTGTAAGCAAATTATTATGCATGTATTAAATTCGCAAATCTTTAACAGTCGTGGTATTGACTTGAATTTGAAATATATATTCAAGAGTTTAGTTTATTAGATTAGATTTAATTATTTGGAACATGATAACAATAAAATTAGACTGTAAATATAAAAAACAACTATTATATCCCATGTTGGTCTGGGACTTAAAATAATGTGCCAACTGTGTTTCTTGCCTAGCATGTCGTAAAAGGCGACTAATGGTATATGGGGTTTTGGGTATGTGATTGTGTAGGCGACGAGCTACCCACTTGTCACTAGAATTTTCCATCTAACCCAGCCAATTGTCCCATGTTGGTCTGGGAATTAAAAAGAATGTGCCAACTGTGTTTCTTGCCTAGCATGTAAAATGCCACTAAAAGTATAGGGGGTTTTGGGTATGTGATTGTGTAGGGGACAAGCTAGCCATTTGTCACTACTTATTCACAATTTTCTATCTAACCCAGCTCAGTTTTATTTGAATGGCTGAATGTGGCTAAAAGGGCCTGCTGCCTCTTTGACTCTGCCTACCCCTTCGGGGATTATAGGCGTGATGTTATGTATGTATGTACAACTACAATATAATCTAGTTTCGCCTTGAACTAAATTGTCATCGTATTTTATCTCTGACAAGCTAAAATTGTATGTTCAGTTAATTGTGAACAGAATTAAATACAATTTATGACAACAATGTATACAATTACGAGTACTATGGTTATGTATGTTATGTAAACAATAACATAAGCTTGTCAGTATTTTATGTAAGAACAGAATGTTTTACTGATTGAAGGAATATTACAGGATTCTTTTTTATCGTGTAATTTATCCGACGGAATTCTCCCAATGGAGTTTCTTCACGTAATGCATGAGCGAGCATTTACGCTCTTCTTAATTAAAAACGTGATAAATAAAAATTATTATAATACGCGTTTTGAATAATTTCTGCGAATAAATACGCTGTATATAAATACTTAAATAACAACAAAATATACGCAGTATTCCTTTTAGACGCATGTTGGTCTAGGACTCACAAAGTTCCAACTGTGTTCCTTGCCTAGCGTGTCGTAAAAGTCGATGAATGGTGGATTTGTGATTATGTAGGCGGCAAGGAAGCTACTTTGATGCTACTCTTTCACAATTTTTCCATATTTTTTGGCTGAATGTGGTTTTGGGAGCATTTTGCCCCTAGATTCTTGCCTCGGGGATTACGGGGGTAGGATAAAAATAAAACATTTGATGTAAATTTTTATCTTCTTTTTATTATCGTGCCGTCTAATACCTATGCTAAAGCTGTGATACAAGCGTCTGACATAATTTATTTTACGGCGGCAGTCTTGCGAAAGCACCCGGATTTACCTGCTTAACTCGTCTTCTGAACTTCCGGCAAGAAATCGGTGATATCTAATTTCAGTAATTTATTCGTATCTTAAAGAAATAAGGACTAACCTTAACCTTTATATTTAAGTAAGGCGATGACACGTGGGCCCTAATTTAAAAAAAAATATATTAGATTATAAAACACATACATAATTATGTAGCTCTCTATACATGTGTTTTAAATAATTCGATCAATGTAGCCATAACGATGTAGCCAATCTTTAATCTAAAATTCTAAAAGATGAAATATTGGCTACATCTGAACATTCATTCTCATCGTTTTCAAATATATAAATGCGGTTTCTTTTACGGTTTTCTGTTAGATCCAAAAGTGTAATTGAGCATCATCCTGATTCAACGATCCGACTGCCACCGATCCGATCCGCATGTCGCCAACTTATTATTTTTTGTCGTAGTCTCTGCTTTTGTTAGTCACAAAATTATCGCTTTTGAACTTTGTAAGCCACTCGAAGTGATTTCAAGAGATATCAAGAGCTTAGTCACCTTCGACAAGAATTACATACGAGATTTATCGAAACAGACGGTTGCAGAAAATCAACGCTGTCGCAAATCACACTTTCCATATTTTGCCATCTTCTAATCACAATTCCATCGAAGCACAAAACAAAACAATTTTTGTATGTTTGTATGTATGTATTGAACATGCATCATACAAATATACTATCATGCCTTGAATACCCAAAGAGGTAAGTAGAGTTCACAGAGCAGCTGTTCTTTAACAACTTTAAGACAAAATATATAAATATATAAGCGAGTTGCATTAGATGGAAAACTGTGAACAAATAGTTACACATGGCTAGTCCGTGGCCTATACAGTCACAAACCCAAAGCCCAAAACACAATGGTGTACCAATGGGTACATTATTCTTAAATCTCAGACCAGCATGCAAATTTATATTTATATAACTTGAAAATATTCACGAATAATCAGAAAACAGACATCGTTCGCGATTAACTACATAAACATAGAGCCGTATGTAGCGTTCATATTTACAGACCTGGTAAATAGAAAGTACGAATCGCATAGATAAGGCAAAATAGCCTCAAAATATTTGGCTTATTCGCGAATTCAACACATATTGTAAAATTTTCCATTCCATTAACAAATACGAAAACACCGACAAACGCTACAAATATCAATGCAAATGCGGACCGAACGCTCGCCGAATAACTAAACTACCTACAACTTACAAATTACCATTAAGTTAAAATTAGAACTTGGCAAAAATGCAAAACGAACGTGATACGCATAGCCCCTAATACACGTTTACCAGTATTCACGCACTGATATCCAAATCAGTGATTTTCAAACTTTATGAAATCGCACCCCTGTATGGTCTTGAACGCTGGCAATTTGTTCTTTTACTATTTAGTGATTACAATTACATTTTCCTAAAAACCGTAGAGCTGTATGAATAAAAATAAAAACAATATGCATCATTGTGTGCATCTTTTTTCGCGGCTTTACTAGTCGTTAGTTTACTTAGTGTTTGTTGTAATAGTGCCCTAAGATTTCATAAACTACATAATGACTATATTACTCTGCTTAACTAGCTATTATTATATTAATCCACTCTTTTACTACAGGCTTTGTATTGAATTATTCTTGGGGTTCTAAAAACACCCTCACCAGAGATAAATTTCGTCTAGTTCTCGGTAAATCGTTTGCATAGTTTTTTGACAGCAAAAATAAATTTTATGCTTGGCAGTTACTTGACACATATTATTTTGCTGAGAAGTAGACCGACTTAACAGCAGTTTGAAAAACACTGATCTTTATAAATATACCTTGTTTTGTATATTTAACCGTAACGCGTAAACCAAAGCCAACGAACTGATAAGCACCCCCATGTTTCGCTATCTTTGCATTTAGCGCTTCCTTATGCGTACTTACTTCAGTGTTTACTTATAGGCTAATAGCCGAAAATAGACTGTTTACATGTTTCCTACTTTGTCTAGCTAGACAAATATCACTAGCTGGAATTACAATACACGCATACATATGTATATGTATATATAATTATATGTATGTCCTGTCCGGGTTGTACGCCCAACGCGATGCAGGTAGTTCTCGGCGATGCGTCAGGCCCTGCAGGAACTGGCCGATCCGATGAGTTATTATTATTATTTTTTTTTTTCTTGAGTCCTTCGACACAGCGCTAATCGCGGGCTACCAGGAAATTTAGTCCGTGCAAGTCGGACATATCCTGCTCCCATAGGAAACTAGAAAGATTGATTGTAAAAAAAGACGGGCAGTTGGGGAAAAATGGGCGCATCCATAGAACCAATCGCGTCCTTTAAACGGACACGGTTTACTATCATCCAATACTTTGATATAACATCAATATCCACATGGGTGGGCGCTGGGCTCCACGTGCGAAAGGCGAGGAGCCGCAATGAGCTATAAGTATGCGGCGTGCGCAGCCGTGACGAAAGGACCACACCGTAATCGACGAAGCTGCTAGAAACCATAAAAATAATGTCTTCTAACAAGTAGTAAGAACACCAAACAGATTTATGTTAATAGCATTTAATGAATCGAAACAATCCTTGGCCATGACTTAAATGTACGACTTAGTTCTGGAATTTACAAACTCAATATAATTATTACATTTTCATAGAACATTCATATTATTATTAATAATATAAATGCAAAAGTGTGTCTGTCTGTTTCCTCTTCACGCTTAAACCGCTAGACCTATTTAGATGAAATTTGGTGTGGAGATAGTTCAAGTAGTGAGGAAGGCCGTGGAATATAGTTTTCATTCCTGAAATCATTCCTTATGTAAAAACGGCGGAAATTTGTAATGAGAATCATTGAAAAAATAACAGCTAATTCCACGCGAACGAAGTCGCGGGGAAAAGCTAATTGAATATACAGACGTCAATTTATTTAGATCCAGTCGGTGAGTAACTCAGCGCTCTGAGTCAAATCAAAATTGTTACCTTAAGTTGTCACTGGCTATACAAATTTAATTGATTTATCAGTTTTGTGAATTTTCTCATAAACTGATCACAAAGGTCCAAAGGAAATAGAGATTTAAGATTGAGCTGATTTTTTACATTTTGAAACAGAAAAAAATAAGATTTTTTTTTTAACCATAGGTACCTCAACTTATTATGTAATTGAGCCCCGAGATCCCCGTCTCCTTTAAAGGACTGACTAGTTAGTTGGAAGAGTCATGAAGATCAAAACATCAATAGAATAGAATAGAATAGAATAAATGTTTATTTGGCACATTACAAAATTTGCTTACAAACTAAAACTATAACTATACTAAACTATATGTAGCCAAATAGGCCTCCGCTCAGCTATTGTCGAAACGGTCAATGAGGGTCTTTTGAATTAAAACATCAGATAGATGGCGTAACTGTGACGTACGGTCTTGTCACCCTTCTCATTGGTAAGTTTTCAGAACAAACTGACATGCTGTCAACAAAGAGCCAATAGTGACAGTGATAAGACCACGAGACTCCCTCGTGCCATCTGGCGGTTTTTGTATTTTTGAAAACTCTCATTGAAAAAGCAATACTTACTTTACGACCAAGCAACTTCTATATGTCACCCTTCTGGTCCAACGGTGACGAGGTACCGACAAAACACCCGCAGTTCAGTCGCGTGTCGAGCAAGCGGTCCTATCAGTTGCTTTCCCGGGAACATCGTCGTCACAAGTATTTTTAGTCCGATAGGACTCACGCAAACCTTACTCACGATATGTTAATTGTGGCAATAAAATTGCAAATTGGTTGACTAATTTCACTCATTGTCTAATATAAACACTAATAAGAAAAGTGGTATAAAAACGTACAAACATTTAATTAGTCATTTAATAGTAATTTAATTTAAAAATATTTCGTCAGTTATATTCGTTATGTGTATTATATTAAATACTAGCTGTGCCAGCGGTGTCACCCGCGTTTATGGTTAATATTATAAAGACTATTTCACTCATACATAATTTCTATGTAACTTTAACCATTAAGGCTGCACACGCAACGGAAGCTTAAAAAATGGCGTAACTTCTCCCGTTTTCCCAACATTTCCCTTCACTACTCTGCTCCTATTAATTGTAGCGTGATGAAAAGTATAACCTGCCCAGGAGTATGAAGAATAATTTTACCAAGTTTCGTTAAAATCCGTCGAGTAGTTTTTGTTTCTATAAGGAACATACAGACAGACAGACAGACAGACAGACAGAGAGACAAAAATTTTACTGATTGCATTTTTGGCATCAGTATCGATCACTAATCACCCCCTGATAGTTATTTTGAAAATATATTTCATGTACAGAATTGACCTCTCTACAGATTTATTATAAGTATAGATAGATTAGTTGACAAAACTTATTTTATACAATTTATCAGCTATTATGCAAAATTGGTATAAAACGTCCATTATTAGAAAATTTGAGTCCAATTGTACTTATATGCAACTGAGAAAAAAAGTCAATATCTATTAACTTAGTTAAATGCAAATGAAATAGCCCGTTTAATTTACGTTCATACGCACGTACGGTAATAATGATAATAGACTGCTCACCGAACGTCACTAATAGTGCTCTTTTTTTTTTAAATAGCAATACTCTAAAAATTCTTCGTTGTTGTGTAACTACTGGTGCATATTATAAGCTTTTTTCAGGGAATGCTGCGATGTACTTACACCCGGACGAAAGCCCAAAATTAACATATCAGAGATTGTTTCGTGTCGTAAGGGTCCATGTGTAGGACATGGGACCCTTACGACACGAAACCTAAGATATTATACAAAATCCGAAACGAGAGCATTACATCAACAACCGAAAAAAGACGTAGATCATCATGATTTCCAATTGTCAGGTTATGTGGAGATTTGTGCAGTCCGCTTCCATTTAAATCATATCAACCGTTACGAAACGGTTGGTCGAGAGACCCTAGTCAGAGACCCTAACCACGAAACCAAGAGTCGCGAATCCCGCTAGAGGCAAATGTTTCATGTGATGAACATGGAAATTGATACTCGAGTCATGGATGTTTTATAAACATATTTAAGTATTGTCTATTCGTTCGTCTATTATTCATAGTACAGGCATAAGCTTAGTTTGGAACTAGGGAATTGGTGTGTCAGTCTGGACAATTAATTATTTATTTAATATTGCCAACTTTTAGGTTATGTGGAGATTAGTGCAGTCCACGTAAATTTAACTTATATAACATTACAAAACCAGATGCAGCCTTCAGTGCAGTATATACATAGGCAGAATAAATATATAAATAAGTAGCTTTGATACAATCCTTATACATATAATATTACGCCCGCAATACCCGAAAAGATAGGCATAGTTCAAAGAGCACCAAAAAGCCTTAAAGGGTTGGATGGGAAATTAAGAAAAGGTACCACAAGCTAAGCCTTCTTGGCCTTTTCTTATTTACAAACTTACTCGTATTATGACACGCTGAGCTAGGAACACAATTGATATATTATTTTTAAGTTTCAGAGCAACATGCGACATCTGCATATATTTTAATGCAAATTCAGAATTTATCATGTCACTAGAAAATCTTTATCCTATCTTATCAGTATTGTGTGCCGCTGGTTTTCATTCAAAAGAAAACAGAGTCTAGATTCTTATTTAAATAACACTACAAGTTATAACAATACCCCTCTTTTTGAGTCAGGGGTTCAAAAATTGTTACAATTATTTAAATTAATGTAAAGTGTTTCCGTTCACTCATTTCCGATTTGCGTCAAAGAAATATAAAGCTATTGTGATTTTATACATACATTCTACGCGAAATCAGGCAATCGCAAAAAAGAGGCACCTTTGAAAATGAAGCTGTGCCCGACACCACTTATTCTTTGATTTTGCATTTCTTTAATATTGACCGAAGAATTTTCTAGAACTATACATGAATAAAATGGAATGGAAATTAAATTTATGTGAAAGTTCATCTACTCCTTATATTACATAATGTATTTATGAGAGAGCAGCGAGAGGGGAAAAAGTTCTGACATTTTGTTTTAATTTGTCCCCACAACAATCGATTAAGTGTCCAAAGTCCAAATATATATTTTGTTATTAATAAATGCTTTTTTATTTACAGGATGAGAAAGTTTGATTATTGCTCATGTCCCCTTTTCATATCAGTTTGACCGGTGAATGAGGTATTTGACGTGGTATTATTTATTTTACAAAAATATATACACAAAGTAAATACTATGTTGGATTACGTTAAACAATGGTTATTACAAAATATTTTGTAGTTTACACTAATTAAATTATACACTATTAATAAAATATTTGACTGGCTCGGTGGCGCACTCGGTACTGACCCTGCCCCATGCCACAGATTACTGAATAGTTTGCACATGCACATTCCCACCCAGGACAAACATTCGTATGACAAATTATTGTGTTTGTTCTGTGTCTGGGTGTTATTATAGTGCTTAAGCTACTAATCTCGGATCAATGTATGTGATGTAGTCTAATATTTATTTTCTTTATTTGTATTACGCTCGTAAAGCATCATATGTGCACCACATCATACATATTGATGTTCTATACTCTATTTCAATCTGTAAAAGTACGTAGTTTATGGCTGATGTGAGTATATAATTTACGAAATGATATGCCCTCAAGATATATTATATTATTACTCTGCGTATGATATTATTGCAGTTAACGCCTAAGGCATTTTTTTTTTATTTACTTTTATCATCTACTACTAGCACAGCAATATCCACGGACCATTTACAACCTTAGAGAGAGAGTGATTGATCCCCGAAGCCCACACCGAAGCCCAAAGTGTGCGACGTCGCGACAAAGGAATTTCAATACTAATTTGATATGTATGTTATACTGGAATAATGTGTAGTATATAGAATAGTGGCCGTGGGGCTGGCACGGCCGCGGTGAATGAGAAATGGGGAGGCATGGAGCCGATACATTGAACCCTGTCCCACGCTCCCTGCCATCAGAAAAGGAACACATACACCATCGGATTTTGGGAACAATATTCAATTTTGTCGAAGTAACGTGTTTAAAGAGACTACAATGCGCTTGTACATACACGTGTATCGATTAAACACGAGTAAAGTGTGATGTCATGCGTAATAACAAAACAATATTACCATAATAACTTAAGAATATTTTCGCTACCTGATATCGACATTCGACAGGATCCAAAGAAAATACGACAACTATATTTTATGACATCTACTAAAAATTACATGAAACAAAAGAATGTTCTATAAAGAGCAATCCAATGAAATGATGTCCGAAACGCAGGTGTAATGAATTCGTAATGTCACCTTGCAGTAGTAAAAGATTCGAGGCGGCGTCGGTCGTGCGGTGGTCGTCGGCGGACGCGGCGGTCGTCGCGATGGTCGGCGCCCGCGCCGTGACCGGTCCATGCCCGCGCCGCTGAATATGCAGCACCTTGCCTTTAATATTAAACGAACCTCCTTAAAATACTCCCGGGAGTCAATCAGAGATAATGAAATGTAGATCGCGGTGATCGCCGGGCGCTTGACCTGTTCGCCATGCGTCGCAACTTAGGGTGCACAAATTAAAGCGTCGCGCTATGAATTTTTTATGTTCTACGTGGAAACTCTGTTTATTGTAGATGTTTGTGTTAAAACTAAAGACCTCTTGACTGTATTTATTATTAACAAATATATGTACGAAAGCTTGTGTAGTTCTAATGATTAATTTTACAACATATATATTTTATATTCCAATTCTATTTAATTGGCAAATAACTCCAATAAAATAAACATGGAATAGCATTTTATATTACACATGTACATACTAGTCTAGCAATTTCTTTATAAATGTTATCCTAAAAAACACAAGAAGAAGACAAATCTTACACATAGAGGCGAGAGCTTCCCGCTCCCCCGCCATCCCGGTAGGTAGTAAAGGCCACCTTCGGCCAACAACCGATAGTCCTCACAAAAATAAAAATAAATAAATCAACGTTTACTCGTCGGGTTATGACCCTTGGCGCTCACACATAAATGAATTTACTACAATATTATTATAAACCACGACTCATACTTACATACTAGTTTTGTGAATTTCGAATTGATAAATTCAACCCACACTTCGTCAAATTGATAACGCGTTATGAATAAGTCATGATACAAACATATTTTCATGAATTGCAAAGCGTTATAAAGAATAGATTCTTTCAATAATAATTAAGTACCCCCTAGGACCCCCCGCAATTATACGGCTACTTAGCAAAATGCGTCAAACGTCTCGGTCAAAGATTTCGCATTTGCAAACTAAGTCCTTTGCATTAGAATGTCTGTACCTCTATCAAATTTTAAATTAGCTTTTTTCAACTGGCGTAAATTTTGCTTAAAATACAGATGTTGAAAATCTTGAATACCCTATTTATATATGTCAAAGAGACAGACTTAGCTGAATTGGATCGAAAAAAAATGGCTTTACCTCCCTGAAAGATAAAATATATATTTAGGAACATAACAATTCAATCGATTTACATTTGTATTTCATCGTCTCAGCCGAAAGACATCCACTGCTGGACATAGGCCTCCCCCAAAGATCGCCAAAACGACCGGTCCTGTATTTACTTATGAGTTAAGGGAGAAAAATAAAGAAATGTTATGTACTCTACCTACCCCGTTAGGGAATTCGCGTAAAATTAGTCAGTAAGATCTAAAACGCCAACCTAGTCTTCTAAGTTGTCCGCATTATATTATTTATATCTCATAAACAGGATCTGTTTTATGCATGACTCACTACGGAGCCCCATATCTCCTGTGGGGATTCCCGATATAGGAAACGTTATCCTTACTAGTACATACATACAACATCACGCCCATAATACCCGATGGGATAGGCAGAGTCAAAGCGGCAACAAACCCCTTTAACCATATTCAGTCAATAAAAAACTGGGCTGGGTTAGATGGAAAATTCGTCGCCTACACAATCGCATACCCAAAACCACATGTACCATTAGTCGCCTTTTACGACATGCTAGGCAAGAAACACAGTTGGCACATTAATTTTAAGTCCCAGACCAACATGGGACCTTACTAATAAAACCGCTAAATCCCAAATACTATTCAACAGTAAAGTTCTGCTACCTAAAAGGATGATAAAGGTGTTTGTGGGTATGTAGTTTTTCAGTGATTGATCTCATGATTGCGGCTTAAGGAGAGTCTTATAATTAATGGCCTCTTATCACTTTCTAATGACTTAGGTACCAGCGACAGAGCAATGAAATTACTGATAATAATTTTATTTATAAAATGGTAGTATTGTGCCTACTGTCTTGCTGCAATTAAAATAATAAAATGCACTACATTTTATGGACAATGACATATCAGGAAAATAACTGCCACAGCTACCTTAATATAGAAATCCGCCTCTAGCTTCTAAATTTAAACATTGTAATTTGATTTTGAATAATTAATTAATATCACGCTGTTTCCAGAACGTGTTAGATTATTTCTAAACTATTTAAAGAACATTGTTCCATATCACGGTTACAAGTGGTCATTGTATGATTGTCCGTACAATCACGCTGATTGAAGCGAGTGCGCAGGCGCAGCGCATGCCACTTGAGCCGTGATTTAGCTTACTCATGGTCGCTCAGCTCAGCGGCCACAAAGAGCTTTCATATAGTTTGTATTATATAATATTAATATATATAACATACAGATATATATATACCATCACGCCCGTAATCCCCGGGGTAGGCAGAGTCCAAGGAGCGATAAGCTCCTTAAACCACATTTAGCCAAAAAATAATTCGGTTACATGGAAAATTGTGAGCAAACCAGTGACAAGTGGCTAACTCGTCGCCTACGTAATCACAAATCCAGACCGTCGCCTTTTACGACATGCTAGGCAAGAAACACAGTTGGCACATTATTTTTGAGTTCCAGACTAACATGGGACAATAATACAAAATTGTTATAAAAAATACAATAATAAGCTAAGGCTATTCAAGCCTGATCGAAATACTAGGGTTTCATTATTTGTTTACATGTATCGATTTCACGAAATTTAATAACAATGTTATTGAGTGTTCTTATATTTCGGTAATATAGTGTCAAGATTCTAGGCTTAAAATGCCTAGTCAAATAAATCTGACTACACAATTTGCGTGGTAGTCCACAGGAACAATAAGGTTTATTATATATAAGTGTTTTGGAGATAATGAGAGATCGTTCCTTTTGTTTACATCTGTTATCTTTTGTGTTTGTCAAATGAAGAAAGAAAATAAATGGTATCTATTTCTCAGACAATTCGACGCGGCTTTGAATGAATCACTGGAGTACATATTTAAAAAAATATTCAGATTTTTAGGCCATGTATAAACTATTGTAGTAAATACATATGAATATTATGGCGAAAAAGAATAAAAAAGGAAAAAATAAATTTGGGCAAGTTTCCGAGTGCGCGCCGAGCCGTAGCGGCAACACGCGCACGCGCCGTGATGCGCGCGCCTCACTTTATACATATAATAAAGCTGAGAGGCTGTCACGTCAATTATGGACCATCCCATGTTTAACCCCAATTGGTTAACGGCCATATATTTTCACATGACTTATGCGGCCATTCCGCGTGTTACGAATAAATTAGAATCTATTTCTGTCGTTAAAATCGAAAGAATAAAGATAATTATATCAGTAATATCATTTTGGTATAACGTACTGATAGGTCAGAATAAGAACCGCAGCTAGTTTGCTTCCAATCGACTGTGATCAGTCCTTGGTCATTAATGTTATGACCGTTACAAAATATGGTTACTCATTAGCTTGTTGTGTATAAAAATAAATACTTTGTATAGGTATAGACTTAAGCCTAATAAACAGTTAAAACTTATTTCTAATTTAAGTAAATTTATGTATGTCGCAAATTAGTTATATTGGAATATAAATAGAGACCATAGTTTAACATAACCGAATCATGAAGCGAGTAAGTGATATTTTAATTACTCATCGAAGTCTCGGCCGCGGCAACAGTAACTTGTATTTTTCACTTCTTCAAAAACATCAAATATTTGTAATCATATACCATTGAACTTCTAAATAGCATTCAATAGTTATTATGCTGATTTCTAATTAAAAAAGAAGTCAGAACAAAAAACTACAACTGCAGTACACGGAGCGACAGATGGTCACAGAGGTTCCAAATAGGTATGATTTTTTAAAGATTTTATACGTTTTAACCATCAAAGAAACAATATCTCGTATTAACTGTTAAATCTAAATAAGTAACTAACTAAACTTCACGCAACCTCCCTAGCGGAGTAGGCAGAGAGAACCGAACGCCATATGGCACGATCCTTACACACCTCACTCGCCTCTTCAACATTCATGATCCTTTTTATACAAGCTCTACGGTTTTTATGACTCCTAACATCACATTCTGTTAATACAGGACTAATCTGCTATCGTGGTAGGTGAGCCTGGGCCTTCCGCGGGTCCTACTTCCTTCCACTTTCGCATTGTATATCTGTTTAGTAAATCTTTCGTCATACATTCTTTCCACATGTCCGAACCACCGGAACATGTAAATATAAATAAAATCATTTATTTCTAGCAGTGTCAAGATAACTGAACAAACATTAACGATATATTTTTAAATCGGTCTAACTGTATGTCTCATTGATTTGTAGCAATACCATTGGTTCGATAAGGCGATGCCTAAATACTTGTTTATTTTGTAAGTGCGCCATAACCTCAAATACAGTGGCATGAAAAATTAAAACAATCATCAGAAAATACCTATACTATGCGTCATTTGCCGTATCTATATTCAGTCTAATTTAAATTTAATCATACTGAAACAAACGAATATAGAGTAGTGATATGGCATGATCGACTTGGCAAAACAAAACACAGACGGTGCACGGGTATTTTCCAGGGCATTTTCCTCCTTTTCCGTGAAAGTTGCACGTAGGTGGATGCCGTGCACTAAAACATCAGTGAACTATGTCAACTTGGAAATCAATATGACAAAATATATCTACCATGCTGGTATAACGTTAGCTTCATACGACACAATTTTATATAAATTCGGGTGGATAAAATTAATTAGTTCAATTTAAAACTATATATTATTATTATTTTTTATTTAATTTTAATATTTTTTAAATCTATGTACGCTTAGATATCTACGTTAAACGCATTATATAACATTTATAAAAACTCGCACTAAAACGTTCACTACTCCACTGCAGACTACCCTCATTATCGTGCCATCTGCACAATGTATTAGATACATTATATAAATGCCAGCATTGGTTATTGGGAAAGCCCCAAGCTTTACTAGTCGTATCACGGACCCTTAGAGTGATGGAGCGCAGGTTAAGAACCTGGTCTACTGGCGCCCGATGCACTGCGAGGGTCGTCGCGGCCCTGCATGCTGCATTATGCATCGCCCCGGACGCGAGTGCGTTTACCCCAGGCGTCTGCATCTTAACGTGGCCCGCCGGAGCGTTGCCCTTTGACCCACACTCGCCGCCCAAACGGCCCGCGAACCTATCTCAACAGCACCATTTGTGCGACACACGCCGCTCACTTTATATCACTTGCAAGTATGCTGCTGCTCAACTAAACTAAACTCAACTAAAATCTTAATTTGGCGTAATTACATCACTAAAGCATTATCCCGAGTTTTCCCCAAAGGCTATACTCTCAATAAACTTAATGGCATATCGGAGAATTCTAAAAAGGATACATACATACATACATACATAATATACCCCCAATTCCAAATAGGCAGAATGAGGATGGATGAAAGATATTGGCAGTTTCTTTAACCGTTTATAGCCAAAATTTGGCAGATCTCAATACTAAAAATTATACTTCTTCGATAGCCTCAAATGTTCCCTTTCAAAGAAACCAATAGCTCCACAGCTGCACCGATTTCCCAAACATAACATTTAGAAGAAGAAAGGAAATCGATTGTGACTGATGCAAATAAAAAAGAAATTATCATTCGATCCTTTGTTCCCAGAAATTTTTGAAAATATCCAACATTTACAGGATAGAATACTATTTATTACAAATGCCCATACGAAATCGATCTACGTCAGAGCGACAACATGGCATCGACCGCCGATCGTACACAAGACATACTTGTAACTTACACATATTTTTGCAATAATTTAAGTGCACCTATAGGTAAGTATGTATAATATACTCTTATTTATTTTAACAACTAATCATTATCATAAAACACTATGAGCTACTTATACCATATCTAATATGGAGAACGAGCTTAAATAAACGACAAAGACATGACTTCTAAATAATAATTTAGATGCCGTTTAGATTTTACAATATACTTATATTTTTAGCAGATAATAGGTAGATATATATCAAATAAATCAAAGTAACGCATGTTTTCTTCTAGAACTACAATTTTGTTTTCTCTCCATATTAACATACAATAACACTAATCATGTTTTGTAAGTTTTGAGGAAAATCATAACTAGATTTCCAAGTATTATTAAGAATCAATTAAAAAGCCTGATATTCGTGCCCAATCATTGATGGCACACTTGAATTCAGTCACGTACGCTTCCAAATCGGTATCCAAAAATGACTACTGATTAATGGGAGCAGTCATCATGAGGTAATCAATGCCCCTAATGGCATTTAGCAATATTTTTAATTATACTCAGATGATGAACCACAACATCATCATTAACGATTGACGTATGCACGCGAAGGAAAGCATTATGCAACATATTTTATTTCTGTTCCACTAATCATAGCCATTACCTCTGATTTGGATACAGCTGGTGATTAAAACGTCTATTTAAATTTAGTGACAATATCCATGACAAGAGAATTGTTTACAGAGATGTTATCAAACGCTCAACGTTTTGCACTCAGTGAAAAGGCAAAGTCTCAAAAAACTAAATATGTAATTCAAACTTTATACAATTCAGATTTTTTCCTTTTGCTACACGTCAGATGGCTAAATGAAAAATTATTCTCTCACGCTTATGTCTACTCCTATCTAGGTACCCAAAATACTTCATTCATACAGATTAAAAACTAATACAAGTTTTATAAGAACAACATAAAAGGCCTATTATTGAGAAAGAAATATAACATATCATCATGCTTTTTGTCCAATCCCGTCGCTGAATGTGCAATATTTTAAAATGTTAAATTGTTAAATTACCACCCACGCCACTCATGTCCGTTCGTACAATGTGCACATCGCACAGAAATCATGGTTCAGCTCCGTGATTCGTGATTTGCGATACACAATAAGGCAATTAAGGTCGATTAAAATACAAGAAAATTATTCGTACAAAATGTTTTTACAATTCTTGCGTCATAGTGTCATGGACACAATTTCGCCTGCCAAATGAGAACTAGCGAACCAAAATATTTTAGTTATTCCATTTGTCTATAAATGTTCTATTGAACCATAGAAATGATACAACAATAATAAAAGAACAAATTTTTTTTTCGATTGTTTTTAATTTTTTGCAACAATTTTTTATAACATTGAAATCATTAAGTTGTTACCGGATTCAGTAAGGAGAACCAAGCATACCTAGGCATAGAAAATGTTAATTGTAATGTTAACTAGCTCGAAATGAATATTGGATTGGAGTTTTAAATGTACATATTATATTAAATATATACTTAGTTAAGTCAATTAGACCGCCAAAGTCATACCGACCTACGGACTTTGCAATCTATGAGTTCTAACAACGATGACGATTTTTTATCAACAGGTATTGTGTGTTCGACGACCCAATTTTGACATTTCCTGTTGTAGACTAATATCAAAGTAGATCCAGCATGCCTTCAGCTTCTTGTTGCAAAAAAAAACTTAATCAGCAAGAAACCAAATACGATTGCCACACATTCAATTTAACCAAGAACTAATCACCCTCCACACGCTTTTTCATGACGTCAAATCAAACCTATTCAACTATAAAGGCATATGTACACTTCACATTTTAAGTTTTCCTGTTTGAAGCTTTCTCATAGCCGGCCCTCTGATCAGGCTATTTATAAAAAAGGGACAATCTATAATGCTGCCTCCGTAATAATAATTAATTGTCCTTGGGGATGGCTGTTTTACTTATGTGTGTTTACATTACATCCTATTTACAACATTATTAATACGAGTATAATATTTGAGATGAAAGTTAGATTAAAAAAGTCTCTAGTATTTTTAGCACCCATAAAATAAGCTTCTACAGAACTCTACATTTAATCAAGATTAAAAACTTTGCAAAAAAAACGATCACGACAAGAATAAAATACAATTAGGTCACGGTCAAATCAGTGAGAACCATAAGTGATCACGCTACACCCATATACTGTTCAATGTACACTAGCCATTAGATAATGTTATTTGCTCTTTATTGCATTAGATCTGCAGTGATTAGTGCAGGCGCGTGCGCCGGCGCGTACGTGACCGGAGGCAGGGCGCAGGCCGCGACCTACTCCGGCCCTACGCACCGACCCAATCTACCATATTCGGTTAACTAATTACAAAGTAATCAAGAACTGCTTCTAGCTTGCAGCAATTACGACATTAGAAGTACCTAGGTCACCCTCACCGCAGTGACATTAAAATGTCTGAAATACCTAACAACCTACACTGACTTGGGCTAAAGTAAATACCATGGATTAGGATTTCACAATAGGTTATCAAAATTTAATTAAGTCTATCAAAGTAATTCAGAGGTATAATTGTTCCCAAAAGGTGTGTGAATACGCCGGATAATTGACGCAGCATAAAACGATCTGCCCATTTTGCATAAGAATGTAGTTTTAATGATATGACGACACTATATAGTAAAACATTTACGTTTTTGGCGGGAATCTATAGCCTCGCGTCATAGACCCAGTGTTGCCAATACCTTGATAAGTAAATTAATCATTTTATACAATGGTAACTTTTTATCATTACATAACTAACTAACTAACTAAACTTATCATTACATATTACGTTTTAGTTTGTATATTCAGTTTGCTTTATAGAATATAGAAATATATTTATATTTGTATTACATTTAAATCATTTTTACGTCATACTGACTTTTAGCAGTACCTAACTTTGTACGTTTTTGGACCGCGGCGAGAACATATTGACTACAAAGGCGAAGAAAAACGCTAAACTAATTATTATGTAGACGCAAAAAAGTTTATCGGAACGAGTGTTTGAGAGAGATCTTTTGTCCCAATGACGTCTGATCAGTAATTTGTGTTCTGTGAAGCCTATGGCATTCCCTCAATCCAAAAGCCTAAGGAGAGTAAACAATATGTAAATTGGGACAATAAAGAGATGTCATAGTATACATTAAATAGGTATTTCTAATATATACTACACATATAAGCTAAATTTAGATGTAGCCACGATCGCTATGTGACTTGAAGCCCAAAAGGCCATAGTAAGTTTCCACACGAGACATCCGATGAATGTCAGTCAATTTAGAAATATTTGTCCGTCGTGTTATTTGCTTTATATTAATCAAAACATTTGTATTCAGCGTAGATATTATGATTAACTTAGACATCGTATTAACATAGATTGACGTCACAAATGTGCTACAACAGACGTTGAATGAAAGATCAAATACATAAATAACGTGTTATTATTTTCCTTTGTTTGTTATTTAAGTTTAATCATTTAGGTACACCTATGATATATAGTTGATAGTTTTTATTATTTATTTAACGGCTTTTTAATTTCTCTTCATTTCTATTTTAAAATAATTAAAACGTTTCTTATAAATGAAAGTTGACAATAAATATAATGATAATTGTGATTTACCATACTTCTATTAAAAATTACGTACAGTACAAGAAATCTATAAATAGTTTTATAGTGGCCAAATAATAAGGCTATAACGCAGACTGCTGATTTTTATTATCTGAATTCCCTACTGCCAAATTATTGGCCTAACAACACTAGTTTGAAACTTTGTACGGAGGTCAGTCACATAGTTAAAATAAAAACTAAGAAGTGGATCTTGGTAATTCAAGCTCCAAAGGGATGAGATAACGTTTGAAAGATATACACGAGGATGAAGTCATGGGCGGCCACTAGTTCACTTTGTCAACTGCGCATCGCCTTAATGGATGTTGTACACGGTGACATGACAGTGAAGAATCAACGTTCGGTGACAAATAGCGCCAGTGCACACAACGCCTAACACTATCGGTGTTTTTGCGCGTAAAATTTTATCAAACGTGACACAAATAATAATGCGATTTGTTTAACAAATGAATCTATATATAGAGGCGTGCTAAAAATAAACTGTGGAAAGTTTGCGAGTGAATAAATAAAGAAGTCATTGCATGTTTTTTTCAATGACTTTATATGCGCTTTCAAAGACTTACAAAATAAGCATACCTACATAATTAATCATAGGCATTCTACTGCTGTGTATTGGATAACATGTTGTCCGCCATAGACTTTAAAAATGCACGCTTATGATTGCTTGTATTTGGATATTAATAATGATATAGGCCAGTGTTCTTCAATCTGTGGGTCGCGACCTCCAGGGGGGTCACGGAGGCATACTCGGTCGCTCACAAAAAGAAAACGGCAAAGTTCTACACACTATCAGTGAGAAGCTGTTTTCTGTCTATGAAAATATTCGCGAAATTTTTCCAAATGTATAAATAAGGTCGCGTATTTAAAAAGATTGAAAAACACTGATATAGACTAATAAAAAAACATTGAAGGACGCTGAAATAACATTAATAAAAAAGAACAATCGATTTTATAATAAAACAAAACTAAAGACCATATTCGTTAGACAATATAATACTTCTATATATTTTTACCCCATGTTGGTCTGCAAGTCAACTGGAATGTAGGCACTAGCTATGTTCCTTGCCTAGCATGACCTTAAAGGCGACTAATGGTGTATCGAATGTTAGTTTTTTGATTATGTAGGCGACGAGCTGGCCACTGTCACTACTTTTTCATAATTTGCCATCTAACCATCTTTACTTTTTTTTGTCTGAATATGATTTAAGAAGTTTGTCACACTTTAAAAATAATAAATTACTATATAAGTAATTATGAAATGAAAAACATGGCGCGGCGAGTAATTTCGTCTTACTTACCTTTACTTTACTTACTTTTTAATGTTTTTCAAACAATTAAAAATCGAACATAACAAATAATTTAAAATTATGAAAACAGTCATTATTTATGACGTGATATTTTAAATAAGTGACGCATTGGAATTGTTTGTGCATGATGTCAACCTCCCAATACAGGTAGGTACATAATTTGGAAACATTTTCGGGCGTCTAATTAGGTGTCTCCAAAATTAGAATATACTCAAAAAGTTTAATGTCATAGCAACATCTTAGTAAACAAGGAAGACGATTTGACATAGTTTATACAAATCCGAAGTTTCTGCTAACGCAAACTTCCGCTCATCTATGGAAGAAAAAAAAAAGAAATTCACAAAAATAACTTCCCTTTGTTTTTATCTTGCATATTTTAATATGATTGAATCTAAATACGATAATGCTAACGTACGCTTTATGTATTTTTTGCCGAATCAGTTTTTTGGTCGGATTTCTACAATGCAAAGCGCTGCTGGGTAGGTCTTCAGCTTTTTAAATTATTGTATAAAGAATCGCTAAAAGTGGCGTGTATAACAAGCTAAAAATAAAATTTTAAAACAGTTTATTTAATCATAAACATTAAGTATTCCTTAAAATATTTTTTATTATAAGGAGATACAATTATTTACTTTAAAATTCATATTAGTTATACTCAATGATTACCTATGATTAGTTGTAATATGTGCTTGCATTTTATTTTAATTACTAATGAAAATATTTCGAAATGACTACATAGATAGGTAAGTTACATTATGCATGCACCTACTTACATACATGTACAAACATATTTGAAATTCTATACATATAAAAGTATGTTCTTTAGTAATTTGATTCTAATTAATTGCGAAATGCTCTTATTCTATAGAACTATATATCACCTGTGTGCCATGATCGTAACAAATGGAAGAATGTGATCTCTGCCTACCCGCACGGGAAAAAGGTGTTGCAATACCTACAAACAATGGGGTCCCCTACGTAGTTTCGAACGACGCTGCTGCGAAGCACGCTGTTGCGAATTATTTTTTTACTGCCTCATAGGTTCGAACGCTCACGGTTTCGAATGACGTAGTCCCGAACAACGCTGTTTCGAAAAACGTTTTCACTGCCTCATACCTCCGAATGCTTCTGACTTCGATTTATGTAGTCAAATTAAGCTAGTATTAAATAAATGTCATTCATGTATTAATTAAAACAAATTAAAGAGCAGTGTTAGCTCAATAGTATGATACTATTGAGCTGGTTCAAACCCGGGCGTACCCATTCTCCAATGTTATCACCATCGCACTTTACGATGAAATAAAATATTGCAAATAGGTAACTACTATATTCGTGGGTATAACTAAAACATCATATTTCCCAAACAAAATGATTCAGTCCCACCTACCCGCACATTTTGAAGATTTTATAGCTGTGATAGAATTTTATTATTATACCATCGAAATTGGAAAAAAGTTTACGTTTAATATTTTATTATTTTTTGGGATTATGGATTGTTATAAGCAATAAACGTTAATAGACACCGAATATGATGTTTTTAATTACTTACTACGTTATTATCATCTGCCTAGCGGTACGCCCGGGTTTGAACCAGCACAAGCGCGTGACCTTGCTATTGAGCTAACACTGCTCTTTAATTTGTTTTAATTAATACATTAATGACATTTTTCATACTTGCTAATTGTGTCTACATAAATCGAAGTCAGAAGCATTCGAAGGTATGAGGCAGTGAAAACGTTTTTCGAAACAGCGTTGTTCGCGACTACGTCATTCGAATCCGTGAGCATTTGAACCTATGAGGCAGTGGAAAAATAATTCGCAACAGCGTGCTTCGCAGCAGCGGCGTTCGAAACTACGTAGGGGACCCCAAACAATGTAACCCATGATTTCTGTGTTCGTGTCTGATAAATCTTATGATATGTATATTCTACAAAATAAAACGCTTTTATTGTATTGATAGGTCTGTACTTATTTATGTTTATTTAATAAATCTTCGGTATCTGTGCCGTTTGTTACCGATATTACTAGAAATAATAACATAACATTTTATATACTTTGATCTAGTTTCTAATTAAGTAGCTTAGGTATACTTAATATGGAAATCAGAATCATCCAAGGAATATCAAACATCCACCTATTTCATGAACTATTTGTCACCTTGAAGGATATGATCCCGGCATCAAATCCTATATTTTTTTATAATTATTGTAAGCAAAAGTAATTACTCATTTCGTTAGTAGGTATCGTTTGATATTTCACTCTGATGTTTTATTTTATTTTTCTATTGTTTTTAGAAACCTTATCTCATGCTAGGAAGATTTTAATAAATGAATCAAAGAATAGTAGAAAGTTTAAGTGCCATTTCAAATACTTTAAAACAAATTTTATCAAGCATCGGTGTATATTTTGTTTACAATTTATAGCCCCGTTTAAACAGCGAACAATACTCCTATTGTTTGCACAGCATAAAATATTCAAAAGGAAACATCGTTGCTATACGTAACCCACAGGCACGGCCAGACGCCCGCTCCGACTGCGCCAAAAATACTTTGCACAATTTAATAAATCCGCATAATAATCAATTGCAAATGTACCATTTAAAATTCCTCATAAACAAGCATACTGTCAACCATTTTGGAATTTTAAACTAGAAGAAACGAAAGTTTTTCTGCGCAGTTCGCCTAAATCAGAATTCCTATTATGGAAATGTGTAAAATAACTTACCGACATCCTGATTTCTCATTTTTCCAAATCTGCTTATACAATTCCATGCAAATGATATTATTCAAAAACTGTAAGTATAATGAACTACACTTCATAGCAATAAAATCCTTACCTAAACAAACCATTCAAAAACATAATATAATTACTTGCATATTTTCATGGTTACTTTTATAACATTGTAATTATCCGAAATCCAATTATTTGTTATTTAATACAATGTTATCAAATAAATAACTATCCATGCTTCCCTCTCTATTATAAGCAATATTAGGTGAGTACCTACGACAGGTAGCACAAAATTTTGCAAAACTTTTCACTAGCGATTCTACCATTTTCTGGTTTGTTCCGAACCTGACTCGAAATCCTAACTCGGTATAACGCTAGGTTAGGAATTCGAAAAACAATAAAATATTTGTTCCGAACTTAAGCCTGTTCCTAACCAGACCCAATTTCGTATTCGAGACTTCTAGTGTATTTATACTTTTCTCTTTATATACTTAGGTATAGCACAACATTGAAAGATGATTGTAAGGAGAGAGGCTTACAATTGAATGCGAAGAAAGCAAAGATCATTGTGTTTGAAAGAGAAGAAACCATAACAAAAAGAAGGATATCGGTTTATGATGTAGTGCTGGAACAGGTGAATGAAATTTTATAAATAGGATGTGCATTTAGCAGGGATGGAATGTACTCCGCTGATATAGAAACAAGAAAGAATGCAGGCATTACGGTGAAAGAAAACTTCAGTAAATTCTTAAGCCAGAAAGCCGAGCTTGCTATACACAATACGGTGCCAATTCCTACGCTAACATATGGAAGCGTGAGTTGGGTATTGCAGAAAGAGCATGAATGCGTGCGCTGCGTAAAATCTACGATGTACCTACCTATATAGTTCACAGACTGCGTTCTGAATTGTTGTCCAAACTACTAAGGTAAGGTAACTTTTCCAATTTAAACCTCTAATAATGATACTATGTGTAAAACACCATGAACGTCAAAATGTGGTCGACGCCTGGATCTAGTTTACATAAATATAATCTACATTTCAAATCATTCATCAAACGTTGACAAGTTTGCTTCCTTTTAGTTTTTATAATAGATAGTTTTCACTCGACACACCAGCCAGATTACATACGCAAATATATAAATCATTCAAGAGCATTTAGTTAATCAAGTTTAATGAAAACTGAACTAAACTTTATATTACATACTTAACTTAAAGTTTAAAATCATTAAAATTATTTATTAAATAAATATTAGCAAGCCGTTTAGTGCTGCAGATCGGAACCCTGGTTGACAATAAGGGTCACATGTTCAATCCCCGCACCGACATTTTCTGTATTTCTGGTTTCCATACCACAAGTTCTGTTCAGTTATTGAAAAGAAAATACGACTGATAACATA
Source organism: Glyphodes perspectalis (assembly GCA_951394215.1). Taxonomy (NCBI): domain Eukaryota; kingdom Metazoa; phylum Arthropoda; class Insecta; order Lepidoptera; family Crambidae; genus Glyphodes; species Glyphodes perspectalis. The sequence continues at coordinate 10,846,015 of OX596203.1, forward strand.
AGTGTATTTCAGCCACTGTCTTATTGTCTGGTGTTGGAAGTGTTAACAATGTTTGTATAGAAGAGTGGGAGTCTCTACATATACAGACAAATACAATACGATTTAGGCGGTCTTATCGCTAAAAGCAATCTCTTCCAGACAACCTACGGGTAGAGGAAAATAACCTAGAGAAATAGGGCTGAAAAGAGAGAAATAAACTGTATTTCTCTCTTTTTAGTAGGTCAACTATTCTATATAATCTGAAGTTTTAATAGTTAACAATTATTATAATTATGGTGATTAAAAATGTCACTACCAATTTTAGTGCTCTTAAATTCTTAATAAGATAACTCGAAATTAAAGGTTCGATTTTACAATAATAATTACTTCATTGCGAAGTTTTATTATATTTTATTAATATTCTGACATAAACTTTTATTAAAGTTTTAGAATTTAAAATAAAGGTAAATAAAATATAACCTACCCTTGGTACAGATAAATAAGGAAATACGTGACATTAAAACAAAATCAATTGATAAATTTCATATTACTAATAAGTACCTACATAAATTACTATAAACCAGAGTGTAACTTCAAAATAAATATATTTATGGTAAGGATTTGTGAAATCGAAAACGCGAGCCAGTCGACGTAAGTAGCAAGTTTCGCTTGTTACATTAATATTTATTGTATTTTTGTGTGATTCACTTAGCACGACCATTTACTGAAATATTCTAAATATCAACAGTTTTTCTTTTCTTATTATCAGCAGATTTTTCCGACTGTATATTTAGCTGAATTTAAGCACAACACTAAGTACACGTGATCCTTGAAAGAAGGTGGAAAAAGTTTAGAGTTTATACACCAGAATAACATATAGGCTATGTTTTATCGATGTACCACTCGAGCAAAGCCGCGGGCAGTAGCTATATTATATATATAAAATATTAGGGATTACTATATTTTTCTTAGCTGATACTTGCAACTAAGTGTAGTAACTAGACTTGCTAAACCTACACGTTGTCCTAGCAACTACAACTACATAATATGTATACATGTTTTGTTTATTCTTTCATACCTAGATTTTATGAATCCAGAGGTATGCATATTCAGTAAACATGTAGGGTTTCTTGAACAGATTACCAATTGATTGTTCCCATTTTGAAGTGGGACTTAAAAATAATGTACCAGAATTGTTCTTTTCTTAGCATGTCGCAAAAGGCGACTAATGATGTTGGTACTTGTCACTACTTTTTCACAATTTTCCATTTAATTCAACTATCCAACAGTTCTTATATTGGCCAAAGTGTAAAGGAACTGGTTGCCCCTTAGATATCTTCTACTCCTTTGAGCGATAATATGGTGGGCATATAAACCTATTTACTCAGGTCAAGGTCTTCTAAAGCCACCAGTAGTCATCATTTGCTACTCACAGTACGAATGAGAAGAAAAGTAGCGCCCGGATGAATGATTCGTTCAGGTTGACTTGTGGTGGAATTTAAACATCAACTGATAATAAACAGCTATGACTAGACGTATAAACAGGTTACCAGCAACCCAAACGTTACAGACATATTTTTGGTTATTATTCATATATCCAATATTTAAATATACATTTGTAATACCACTGTTGTTTTTGACATCCGTAACACAAGTGCTTTAGCTACTTACCTCGGAGTCAGATCAATGTATGTGATGTCGTCGGATATCTTGTCTTTATTTTATCTGTATCTTTCTATCAATTTAATAGGTACAGCTAAGCCAATTAAAATGCTAAACACAATGTATTTGCTTGCTTACCTAGGGCATAAAATGCATTCTACGTGCCGCGGAGCTGAGTGTGCGCTAGCGATGCGCATTGTACAAAAAATAAATTATTCGATTCAACAAATCATTTGACAAGTTGAGTCCATTCCAGACAATTCCGCTCGGGTCTCGACTGGAGCGAAGTTAACATTCCGCACCCGTTACTTCGATATGCTCTATACAAAGTATGCTTAATGTAGTATAATGTAAGTGCAACAAAAACTAACAGCTCTGAAATAAAGAATATCACTTACACGAATAGAATATATTTCCCACTACTGTATGTTTTCCTTTATTAAAATTTTGAATAAAGGACAAATTTTACGAAATATGTGTGTATAGGTACATAATATAATGTCCTATTTTTAACCGACTTCAAAAAAAAAGGAGGAGATTCTCAATTCGACTGATTTTTTTCTCAATCTTTATTAATATGAAAAGTTTAACACGACATAAAATATTTAATTAAAAATGGGAAATCAAGTTATTTTATCTCATTTGACAACTCACAAAATTTTACTTAAAAGCTGTACATAAATGAAAAGAAACTAATATAGACGAATAAATGAACGAATTTTAAAAAGCATTTAGTTAATGTATAATAATTAGCCATTATTAATTTGTTAAATCTTGTATAATAAACGACTAACTAACTCATTAAAAAATTGCTCATAATTAATTTATCAGAATAAGTCTTGACCGAGTTATTTTACTGCAATAATTGCTTACGATCACCTGCAAAATGTATCTTATCGTTTTTTAAAACAACCAATATAACTCGAGACATATGAAAATTGCTTAGTGTAGGTCAGCGCGTTTTGGCGCACAAAAGAGCGATGCTATAATACGACATAATGGAGCCTCACGCGGCTTTATCTGATGTCAGGCCAACCCGCATGTGTACGACGCCTTACGTATCGTTTCAATTTCTCATTTTTTAAGTGTGGTCTTCAAGGCTCCGTTCGTCCATTGCATCATCGAGAATAATCCAAAAATATGCCAATAGGGTTGTTGCCTCTCAAGTTGGTTTCGAGTTACTGTATAACAGCTGTCAAAATACTATTACTTTGTAGCTTTTGGAGGAGAGGCAGACGTTACGTCTTTTGAAACGGTAACGTTTTTTTGTCGAAATGGATTCTATACTATTATAAATCTAAAAAGTTCGTTTGTTTGTTTGCTTGAACGCGTGTATCTCAGGAACTACTTACTGGTCCGTTTTAAAAAAAACATTCAGTGTTAGATAGCCCATTTATTGAAGGAGGCTATAGTGGGTGAAACCGCGAGCACAGCCAGTATCTAAAAAATGGTAGGAATTCATAAAGAAAATTTGTTTAATAGACATCAATTTCCTTAAGAACAGTGAAGACTGTATCATTCTTTATAACGTACCTCAATCTCGTCCACAGCGGGATCCGATTAACTTAACTATTATCCTAAATTTAGCGAGTCTGGTTTTTATGATGAAGCGAGAGTTTTCGTAATCCTCGGATCAGTGAACCAGTTGTATCATGAATAAATTTCCATAGCAGTGTTGCCAACCCCAAAAAAACAAAAAAACAGCAACCCACCAATAAAAAAACAGGAGAAAACAGTAGCTAAAGTGAAAAAAGGTTAATATCCAACATTATTATATCATAATATTGATCACAACACAACATAATAAAAAACAAAATCAAAGTAAAATTATTCTCCACTATCATTCTAAATTGCCTCATCTTCAATATTTTCAGACTCCTTCGAATTCCGACACGAGCAGATATCTAGTTTCATTGCGGTATATTTCATAACTATACATTTAGATAGATAGCCAAAACTATTTGCGTACTGTTATAGGTGGCGCGGAACGCTAATTGGAAAACAGTAAAAATTAGGAATGAAACAGAAAACAGGGGCGTTAATGTGAAAACAGCAAATCTACTGTTAAAACTGTAGGGTTTGGGAACTGATCCATAGTTATTTGAATGTGCAGGCTTTCTCGCGATATTGTCCTTGACCAAGATCTGCAAATACTTACATAGATTCGAAGATTTCCTAGGTTTTAACCAACATATTAAATTTAAATTGCGAGTCCTTTGCACTACCACCGTTTCAGTGAAGAGAACAATGTAAATAAATAAAAGAAAATTAAATCTCCTTTTTAACCACAGAATAACCAATCATTTTTTTTATTTAGTAGTAATTTTCAAACTAAAACACTTAATAAGAAGCCGTTTTCTTCTCTTAGAGGTCTTATAATAAATTTGGAGGCATTAACAAAGCTAAGTCGGTATTTTTAGCCAAAATATGCATTGTCAGCAATGTCAAGACATTCGGTTTGAAACATTGTTATTAAAAAGCAGTCGAATATGCATCGACTCGCAGGCGCAGCACTAGTGCGCGCACGCCGGTAGGTATCGTAGTACTCGCGGCGATCACGTGACACATTGACGTCAATGCTGACCTCTGCCGACGGCGCAGTGCCTGCTCCTGCCAGCTTATCGGCTCCGAAATAGCCTACATACTCGTACAGCATACAACTAAGTTAATAGCAGTGACGAAGTACCACCCTGGTTACTTAGTCTGTAAAGCATCAGCTTGGGCAAATAGCTACTTGCTCCGGATAGCATTAACTAAGCCAGTTTGATAGATCGTATCGAATATACAGATTATTTTCTTTCAGTCAATTGAAGACAATACAATAGTAACATTGTCCAAAATAAGCTAGCGGGAATAAAACATAAATGTTAAAGCTCTTGTTATTACTAATATATTGCACGGATATTTCATACATTGCTGGGTAGTAGCTTGAAGTGCGTTATCAACCTGCCTTACTGTTAACCTCAGTTTATTACACTTACACATACACAATATGTCCGATGCGACTTACAGATCCTTCCAACGTTAGTTTGAACATAATTAACACATTGCATAACTTGACTTCTTCCGCAAAACTGAAAGAATTGGTGAAAATATCTTTACTGATTCTGCACATTATAAATAATTTGTGGAAACAAAGCATGATTTCCTTTCCCTAACAGTCAACAAATATAAAGTTATTTGATCGTTAATTTACAGGCATAGAAATGAACTTACTTTAAAAACGATAGTTTTTACAGATGTGTATAATAATGTATTAACATTATATATTTCGGAAAAAAACATAATTTACTTCAATACGCGTAACCTATTAGTAGTAGAATGAATGCCATATACTGAATATAAAAATTGCTTGAATATATAGCTTGTCATGCGGTAGATTTATAAGAAAGCAAACCCTATTTTATTAGTAGCTTATATAAAAAAAAAGCTTGTTTAATAATACTACTATATACTTTTATCCCATGTTCCATCCCATAGCATGTCGTAAATGGCGACTAATTGTACCTATATGGGGTTTTGGGTATGTGATTGTGTAGGCGACGAGCTAGCCTCTTGTCACCTCTTTTCCATCTAACCTAGCCCAAGGAGCCTGCTGCCCCTTTGACACTGCCTACCCTACCCTATATCTAAAGTATGTATGTATATACTTTTATAGTTATAGATCTTTATTTATAATATATGTAAATCTATTTCTAATAAGGTTTTCTCTTACTTTTGCGCTAAATTTATTTTTAATGTAGAACGACATTTCACTTCAATCCAACATCAGAAAGTGAGTCAAATTAAATATGCAGAATATGTCCCAGAGAAAGCCAAAAAGCCTTAAAAATTATGAAATATTTAAGTAGAAGAGCTGATAGAACTTATAGTATAATGTCCAAACCGTTTTATTCGTAAAGAACCAATAATAAACATTTTCCTGGCTTATAATCGAACGAATGAAGGCCAGGTCATATAATCTGAAGCTGAAACTGTAAACATCTTAGGTTTTACCTTACATCATATCTTGTCGCCATATTACGCCACCTACTGGATTATGTAATCCAAAAAAAAATTCCTGCTCAATATTCGCTAATACCCGTATTCTGACATGAAATATATAACCGTAACATGATATTGGTTAATAAAACATGTAGTGATGTTTTCGAAAACACAAAGGTACCTATTGTGTTTTTACACCTTACATAATCTTTACTTTATTGCAGTACGCACACGGGAAAATGGAATTTATTAGAATAAAATCTTACCTGACCGCAAGAGAAACAACGTGAGTGTTAGATCATGAGAAAAGTGTAATATGTTACGTCGCTGTGGGTTCCCTAACAAAAGCTAAAATATTAATACTTACGTAAATATATGTTTCTTTTCATATCCCTTTACTCTGGGGTGTTAATGCAGAGACCGTACAAAAGAAACAAATACCATATTTTTTTATTATGTTCGTCGAACTTGAATATTATGAGTGTCCAAATTTGGATTTTGTGTGATTTTTGTAGTGTTTGTAGAGTATATGCGTGTCAAGGCAAAGCATTTTCAAAAGTTGCATTTTGACTACAGTAACGTAAAACATATGTTCAAGGTCACTATGAACCTGAATCAAATAATATTTCGAGAATCGTACAGTCTTCATTAACACATCATTTCATGTTCAGGTCAGCTAGTTAAATGGATAACGATATTTATCGTTAGAAAAAAACATTTTAACAAATACCGATATATACTTTAAATGTAAAAAGAGCATTCTTTCCTTATCACTAATAAATCAGATAAGCAAGACATACTATGCCAATAACATTTACCCTAACTGTATTATTGTATTAATTTAAAACCTGCTGTTTCATGTTTTAATTTTATCGCGTCCACAGGAAATTTAGCCACATGTAAAGACGTCACAGCCGCATTTTTCGCCAATCAACAACCCGGTCACGGCGGGACTAGTCACAACATGAAACAAATAGAAATAACAAGGAAGGTTTCTTCGACGACAGACTCCTATTAGTGAAAAGTCCGATATTTGTCTTATTATAATTTTTAAAAAGACATGTCGCGACAGAGTGAAGGCGAAATTTTGTAAACACATTAATAGTAAGTGGAGAGCGTCGGTCACGTGCAAGTGGTTACTACTCGAAAAATTCATCGGATGCTTTGAATTACTGTCACTTGCCCCGAAAACGTGTTTCTGGAATAGTTTACAATACTTGGCGCTTTCATCCTGACGAGCAGACCAGTAAGAAACAAGCAATACATATTACACACCATTAGCAAGCAAGAATAAGCGTATTATGCATTTGACAATTTTACATATTATCTAAAAACAATTGTAATTTTAATTACATTGAAAAGGCCACATTCCAATGAGGTAAAATAATCCGTTATTATTTTTGCACGTGACGTGATACGCACCATATCACGTGACACGTGATGCAGCTATTATCAAAAAAATACGTCAAATTCAAAGTGTAACGGAACTTATTGAAATTGATTATAGTAGTATCTACATACATTTTGATTTATTTAATTTAATTAGATGTAACATTTTCTTCAAGCCATTGTCCCAATTTGGCCTGGGACATAAAAATAATGTGCCAACTATGTTCCTTGCATATCATGACGTTTCATATTTGGCTGAATGTTGTTAAAGAGGCCTACTGTCCCTTTGACTCTGCCTACCCCTTCGGGGATTACGGGCATGAAGTTATGTATGTATGTATATAATATTTTCTAGTATTTTTGCTGAGTTACACAGTTTATAACGGAAGCAGGTACAAGTTGCACCAATTTTTGTCTTCTATTCTACCCCAACACGGAACTGCAGAACTGGCTGGTGAGTAGTGGGGCTTTTTTATTTTTAAATAGGTAATTATATTTTCTTTTCCAAAAATATATTTGAGGCAATATTCAATTTTCATACGTCCGTAATTTAATGTTTAAAGAATAAAAAAATAATAAGCCATATAAATTAGTCGGGGTTTCAACATTGCTAGACGCGTGCTAATATATTTTGCAAAGAATATAAAAAATGTATTTGAGGCAACTTGACATGTTAATAGGGTATTATTATTTATAACTAAAAAATAGGATTTAAAAAACAGATAATTTTGGTGGGACTTTCTACGTGCCAGGTGATCTAACAATTTATCTTGATTTAGCCCCGCTACTCACCAGGTAGGTCTGCAGTTCCACGTTGGGGTATAATAGGAGGGGCATGGGACAAGTTTTCAGCTTGCCTCAAATACCTACCCATAAATTGGTGCCAGCTCTCCTACTATCCTCGACTGAGGTACACAGACAGGTATAAAATTTTTTTAAAACTATATTAAAATCATAACACAGCTTGGGATACATATAGTATATGTTATTTATTTTTTTCCAAAATCTGTATAGGTACACGGCTAAAATCCACAGATAAAAAGCAATAACTTAAAGAGCCTACATTATATTATTTGAATATTATTGTAAGCTTCCTCCGCAGTGTATGAAACTTTAAAAACTGGGCACGATGCCACTTAAGAGACCTTTAAGCGATGATAAACCTTAATAAACATTTTCTTTTAGAGCAAGAACAATATTATTAGTACTAGAAAAAGTCAATTAAATATGTTTTTGTGAGAGCGACGATGACTCAATTGATAAGAATTTCGAGGGAAGCTGGTTATTTAAATAAAAAATACTGTTATTTCTAAACTGAACGTTTAATTAACTATAATGACACTAAAAACCTATTTGAATGCAGCACTATTTGTATATAACCTAACAAACATGCACTATTTTCATGTAACGTAAGTGGATAACACATTTAATCATGTTTAAAAGAAATGCTCATACATAAATGTTACTAACAATCTTTTAAAAATCGTCTATGAAAGTGTTAAAATTCAAATCAACATACTAGACCAAGTAGAGGGCACGTTCGTAAACATTTTTTGCTTTCTAAAATATTTACAAGTCCTCACTTGTGTTGAAATAATTGAATTTTAAAATACACGTGACACTGAAAGTAAATTTAGTTGCTGACTTCAAGAAAATTTCGATCTGAGGTTCCGTATAACCTGATTCTAGATATATTGACACTTTCACTAGTTTTAAAACATTTTATGCTATTAGTATTATTTGCAAATTGTCCTGTAAGTTTCAACCTACAGATCGAAAATATCTTGATTTTTTATTTATTTGCGTGAATGTTTATAGGACACTTTATAAAAACGTATACCTAGTTTACTTATAATTTTATCACCATTTAGAGACCTTTAAATACTCATCAATAAAATTTAATTTGTAGTATATGTTATTAAATTTTAAAAAAGTAACTGAGCTAATAATTATAATCTAGTTATAAAATCGAGGTCATTGATACTGGAAACAGAAATGTAAACAAAAGCATACCTACTCAATATGGGACATATTCGTATTAAGGAATTAGAATTTCAATCTAAAGATGGTAAACAACATTTAAACGCGTAATAGAATTATTGAGAAAATTCGTGGAATGATGCATGCATTGAAAATAGAACTTTCTTTCTTTTTAGTAATGTTTTATTTACGGCCATATATGGATTTTTATTAATTTCAGAATACTTATTACTTACTTATCTACTATTTAGTTAAATATGTTTCTAAGTAACTTTCAGCCCCAATTCCAACAACGTGGTTTCGGAAAACTGCTTATTTTTTCCTGTAATAAAATATAGACAAAGCCAAATGTTCAGTAACCTAACCGTGTTATTTGCTGGAATGTTAATCGATAAAAACGGATAAAAATATTTCATTAAACTAGCATCTTAGCTTGTTTCTAATATCTTTAACAAACAACAAATTTACGTACAGCTGATGGACAACAAAATCTATATCTAATATAATAAATGAATTGTGCTATGATTACAGTACAGTACCTAAGTGTTCAATTTAAATAAATTAAGCAAGCGGCCGCTCGCGACTTAATCCCCGTGGATATCGCTCTAATAGTACAGACACTATTACAACAATGTTGATATGACCCCTGACTCACGTAAGTTTTTATTTTCTTACTAAATATAAACTACGTATCTTAAAAATGTTCAACGCCCTTTTAAGGGTATAATGCCCTTAGATGGTAAAGATCCTTCAAGGTCCTCGATTCAGAAATTAGGGCTGCGCGCTAATCATCAGACAGCTTTAATTTTTACATAAATAATATTTATTCATATTAAATATAAAAACTAAATAACTAGCTTCACGCCATGACAGACCCGTTGGTCGAGTGGGCAGAGACCCTGGCTACGAAACCAAGGGTCGCAGGTTCGAATCCCGCTTGGGGCAAATGTTTCGTGTGATGAACATGGACATGGTAAGCTTCGGTTATTTTGTGTACATTTGGAATTTAATAAGCAGCATTTAAATATATGTGAGACGTTTGTGATGCCGAAAACAATATACGAATGAAATTAATATAAAGTCATTTCTAGATTAAATTCGCCGATGGCTACGTGTCATATCTACTATACCCACTTCTTTGGGCCCTAAGAAAGAGTTTCAAGGACCTATTTTTTACTTTATTTAGGTATAGCGTATAAAAGATTCGCCAACATACAGAAACTATACTTATGTACTCATAAATTAGTGAGATAATGGCATATGTACCTACTAAAAACGTTTTACTTTAATCTTCACAAAAACACCTCTTACGTGGGAATGCATAACAATGCAGAAGTAAAACAGTGTAACGTAATTTAACAAGTCTCAAAAAGCTAGTACAATAGAAACGTAGTGAACAAACATGTTTGCCACACGTCAACCACATACGCTGAAATAACCATGGAAAAACATGTACGTAGGAACCCATAGAAACAGGCTAGATGCCATTGAGAGTACGAGCGCGACCCTCCGTGACCGGACGTGGGATTTGCATTGCATCTCTTTCCTCCATTACTTCGCTAACACTCCCATATAACTCCTATTCTTAACACCATTAGAACCATATACAGAGGTGGTACTGCGATATTATCACATTTTACCCACTCATGAACCTGTGCTCATGAATACGCGCATTTTTATAGGGAACATTTTATGTAGCAGTCTATACAATGAATAATAATTATTCTAATTCAATCGCACTGTAATAAACAAACCATCGGTGCCTCAGACAATGTACAAAAATCGTATGTAGTAAATCCAAGACTTACTATGACAAAACACTCATACCGGCGGCAAATTAAGCAAAAGTTTTGAAACATTTTTTTTTCTATATTCATCGATCCATTTGTCTCATGTTGGTCTGGGATTCAAAAATAATGTACCAATTGTGTTTCTTGCCTAGCATGTCGTAATAGGCGACTAATGGTGTATGGAGTTCTGGATTTGTGATTACGTAGGCAATGAGCTTGGCCACTTGTCACTCCTTTTTCACAATTTATTTAACCGAACTCAATTTTTGGCTGAGTGTGGGTTAAACGCTCTTCAAACTCTGCCTACCCCTTCGGGGATTACGGGCGAGATAGTAAAAATGATGACGATTCCAAAAGAACGGTCAATTAGGAATATTCGTTTTATTTTAAGTTGTGAATATATTAAATAAATAAAGCCGTCATATTATACTCACTCATAATTTTGTTCAAATTCAGGATTTTCGATCACCGTGCATCATATAAAACCAAGCTTAGTGACACTTAATCATTTCGAATACATTTTATATACGCTGTGTATTATTTTATTACTTTCTTAAAAACGGCGGCAATAAATAATTAATAAACGCGGACCTCATCACATCACCCCAGATATAATATAACACACAACATAGATTAGACATCAACGCAAACTTTATAAAAGATCAATAAATCTGACTAAATCAAAAAATTAAACATACCTTGATCGATTGCCAATATTTTGACTAACAAAATGCCTACAAAGTCAGCGTATTCGAGGTATGCCTAAATAATATCATTGTATAAAATTGACATGATTTGTGAAATATATTGTACTATTTCACAAATATTCTATAATAATCTTTGAGGCTAGATCTTGTTCTACATATTTTTGTGCTAACTGTGTTTCTTGCCTATAATGTCGTAAAAGGCGACTAATGGTATATCGGGTTTTGGGTGTGTGATTGTGTAAGCGACAAGCTAGCCACTTGTCACAATTTTCCATCTCACCCAGCCCAGTTTTATTTTTGGCTGAATGTGGTTAAAGGGGCTTGCTTTCTCTTTGACTCTGCCTACCCCTTTGGGGATAATAGCCGTGATGTTATGTATGGGTATGTATGTAAATTGTATAAATATGCTCGAAAGCTTTCTTCGCAAATCAATCAGTTCACGGTATTAAAAGAATGGATATTTGTATTTGACTTAAACATGACGAAGAGTCGAAATTAATAATAAACAACGTAAACAACAATCGATCTAATGGATTTCTTATCTATTTAATAAATTAGTTTTTCCGCATTCAACAAATAAATATCCTTCACACATTCTCACATATTAAAATGGAAATTCGTGAAATATTATGAGGTGATGTAAGATGAATGTGGTTGAAGGGGCATGCTGCCCCTTTAACTCTGCCTACCCCTTCGGAAATTATGGGCGTGATGTTATGTATGTATGTATTATGAGGAAAAGTATATTTTTTATCTAGGTACATATATATTTGATGTATTTAATGGTGCTGATAACGATAGTGGATACTCTTAAAATGTATTGAGAGCATTATCTAATACTCTCAATACATTATAAGAGTATCCACTTATATTCTAGTATACATAGTCACAGCCATTGCTCTATTCAACTGATTGTAGCGTAAATACAAATAAGTACAAAGTCATATTAATACGCTCAATCTATTGACGTGTCCGAGATGAATGCAATAAGGATGTTTACCAATTCCAATGACCGCCTAGAATATACTTGAGAATAATACGGACACAATTATTCAGTCACGTGCCTGCGGCAATTCAGGAGGGAAGGGAGAAAATACTCTCGGAGTAATGAGTGCGGGAGAGGAACGTGACCGCGCCGAGCACGCCGGGAGCGGTCAATCACACCGCGCGCTGTGACGCCACCGGGATTCCGGGATTTTGCTCTATGCATCCTTTCACCCCATTTTTGGTGGAGGGAAAATATCGGGAAAGGTCCCTGCTCATCTATTAATAGAAAATTGTTAGTGTATTTATAGCAAGCGCGGATCCACCCTTGTGTATGTGATAATATATGATGAGAATTATTAATGTCAAAAAAGCAAGGTGCGTAAGACCTATGTCACAATTGACCACATATTATGGCACTCGGTCCGCTCTACCTACTCCGAATTCCTACTCCAGATTAGAAGAAAAACAAAGCAGTTCATAGATTTCATCGTATCATAACCTAACATTGTAAACTAAACCAACTTGAGTTACAAAGATTAAATCAATATACTCGTAACATTACTAAAATAAATACGGACTATGGGATACGCACCTAAGTCCTTATTTTGCGATTGCAATTTTATTTGATTGGTGATTTAAAAATATTGGATTTGCAATTTTCTTGAAATATGAAATCACTAGTTAGTTGCAATAGCAGTAACAAAGATCTGATGAAGTGAGAAAGTAACTTCTTCGTCCATTTTCCCGTGTCCCGTCCCACATTCCCGGCACTATAGGTGCGCATGCTTCAGAGAGCGTGTGCTAATAGCAAGTGCCGAGCAAACCTCATTCTTTTTAATGCATTCACATTGAAAATCGTCACATTTCATATAATTTAATCAAATCGTATGGTAAAGAGTGCTGCTAAGTAGTTGAAGTAAAAACAAGATGACCCCTTAAGTGTTATTTGTCTGCACGTGTTCTATAAAAAGGAGACTACAATTTTCCATTCAAAATTCAATCAAAATCAGAAATAATTTATTCCCTAAAATGCCAATACTAACAAATAATTGTAATGATAGACCAAGTAACATCGCAATCTTAAGGTAGAAAAACCTGGATCACGGAAGGTGAATTTAAGTTTCTATGTAGATTGGGTCAAGTCTGGGAATTCTGGCAAACAACCATAATAGTACCTAGTCGATTGACAATTATAAACAGTAGGTACATGTCTTGTATTAAGACCAGATAATGAAATAAATAAATGAACATTAAAGTAGAAGAAAAACGAATACCTCATCGTACATAGGAATAGTACCACGACACATTATTTTAAAATAACATCTTAAAGAAAACACACGGTCATTATAAAAATTATTAATATACTTGAAAATAAACATTTCTATTTGAAATCATTAGGTAACCATTCGTTTGAGTTAGCAATGATTTTTTTCATACAAGATCTATGAAAGCATTTCGACTATAGATGTAGTGAAATATAATATTAATAATTTATGACAAACAGATGAAAGTGGCGTCGTAGTGGCATTCTCTCGAAAGATCTGAGTACATCATTCGGTGACACTGCATGGTCCAAAATTCGATTGTTAACGTATGTAGTGCCTAAACTTAGCCGAAAAGCCATTGTTCAAAAACAAAAAACCATTATTATTACTCACTATATCATAAATATTAATGAACTTCAATGAGTTTGTATGGGAATTCCCATATTTAAATAATAAAATAAAGACGAAAAAACCAGACGAATTGTAAGCCAAGCAAATACTTGGCAGCGATACGTTTGTCAATTCTCATTCCACAGAGAGCGATAATATATCATTATAATGCTTTTATTTTTGTGATTCAAAGAATAATAATAAAATGCGAATAGTCCATTTTAAATATTAAGTACAGTATATGTAACTGAGGAATTTCCACTGAAATGCTTTTTTTTCGAACGACAGGCCAAGATATTATTTGGACTTCCGTTAAAACCTTGTGTCTCTATGTAAGAATGTATGTGATGTCGTCGGATATTTATTTATATTTATTAAGAAGGGTGAATTTAAATGAGCGTTTTAGAGTGCGTAAGAATTCTACTGCAATTATGAAAGCATTGTCACTATCGTTTTTGAACATTTCGGTATAATATACTGTCAAAACAATTAAACACTACGTGATGATAAATGTTTGATTATTATTGTACCCTAATTTAAATACTGCACAAAAGTGTAGGAATACAATAGAATTCCTACACTTTTGTGCAGTATTCGCGCCTACGTAGAAGTTCTTGCGATTCCCTATTTGTAATAAATATCTTTGACAATATAATTAGCTTAATATGTTATATTATTATGACGCATCACTGTTTGCTTGTTGTTACTATACAAACTTTTCAAAAAGCCTAATATTTACGGACCGCTAAGTGTGATTTACACGTTCAACCCGCCGTTTGTGTAGCGAACTATTACGTGGTCAAATATTATTTGGAGGGAAATCCCAAAGCATCCGAAAAGTACACAAGTGCGCATACATTTATGTAGAAATACCACTTGCGGTGGTTGGAGTGGCGGTTGCTCGACAGTCGTTAAAAAGTGTCCGCAGAAGCAAGTAGCACTTTGACGTCATGAGGTAAAAACAATTGAACTAATAAATGTTGCCCTAAATAAGCGTAGCGGTGCTAAATACTATCTACGTACCTACGTACCTATCGCTTACATTAGCTATATGGTGGTTAATAGCGGTAGCTTACCTTCTTCTTCGCTGCACGTTTGTCTTTTCGTATCGCACGGATGCCATTTCGAAACTGAAAAAGATATTTATCTTAATGTTATTGACTTTATGATAAAATAGTGGACTAGTGTTTGTGTAAGTTTTCCTTTCACCTTAATCGTACAAGAGTATAGTTAACTTGATTGAAGAAATTAGATTAAAGCTTACACTGCACATTTTAATTAGCTACGGACAGGTAATACTTAATACCTTTCTATATAAACAAAATTTTGAGGACTTGGAAAAACATTGCAAAGTGCACGAATTTACTACATTTATATGATTCGTTATTCAAATTCAAATTCAAATTCAAAATATCTTTATTTATATAGGCTTCAAGAAAGCACTTATAAATAGTCAATATACAAAAAAAAGAACACATAATACTACCATATTGATAGGTATTCGTATAGACTACTATGACAAACCCTTAAAACATGTTCTTATCTGTTGCTTTGACTAACATAAACATAATATAACCTACAGCCAAGTACATGCGAACTAGATAATTTTATTCCTTGTCTATAATTTGAGAGAATAACAATACCACAATGACATGTCGATACAAAATATGTAGACCAAAACCGACTAATTAACAGTGACCTTACATTCGAATAGATATTAGTAGGACTGAATGCCGCATATAAATCAAAATATACCTCTCATAATACTAAATAGGTACCACTGTTTTAGTGTTATGCCCCGTGCTTAGACGGGGTACGCTTAGACCATTATCCAAGATTTAGCGAGACTGATAATTACATTGAAGCGACTGCCGATCTGAACTTCGTAACCCTTATATAGGAGAACCAGACAATTTTGGATTATGGTTACACATCCATAGCTGTTGGAACAAGTGGTATAAATACGTACATACATTTGAAAAATCCAGAGGTACGTGCCCAGGTTTGAACCCGCACCACTCGGTTAAGAGGCTCGTGTCCTTACCATTGAGCTACCACCACTCCCGCAATAGGTATCACTGTTCTATTTCTAGGTGATCTTTTTAGGTGATACAGGATATACCTACCTAAGCGGTCCGGTAGTAATTGATAGAAAAGCCAATTTTTTTGTATCTTCTGACTAGTAACAACTAACAGAAGCGAAAGTAAGTCACTTTTGGTGATGCTTAATATTTAAATGGTAATAAACGCCAAAATAGCACCCGTAATACATTCATTCATTTACGGTTCGGCAACTTGATTACTTACCTATTTTTTTCTTTTAGCCGTATGTACGTTTTTATTATAGCTTAGTCCTCTTAACAATTATAGTTATAGCACGCCATCATTAGTTCTAGACGGTCTGATCTACCTAGCTGATGTACTTAACCAAAGCAAGCTGGATCCGCGGTTGTATAAGTATTGTAACATCTCTCGACTCTTCATCACGCTTTATACACAATTATTTTAGAATACATCCCAACATAACAGTTATGGTACTTACAGCACAGTGAAAGCAGCTGAAAAGCGAAGTGGATGGGGCTACGGCGCTGGAGGCGGGCGATCCTGGAGCTGACTTCAGATCACACACTTCGACAGTTTGGCACTCCAACACCACCTGGGGTTGGAAAATGTGTTTAATTTAACGTTTATCAAAATAAATATATTTTCATGTTCGCATTGAGACAGAATACCTACATACATATTAGACCACAGCTTTTATCAATAAGCAGAGATTAGCAAAACAAGCGTTACTGCGACTACATAAACAATCTAATAAAGTATACCATTTGAATGCCGAAAGTCATACCTAGACGAAAGTTGGTTGCCACCATACATTTGCCATTTTACGGATATACGTAGACGGCATCAGTGAAATATTAGTTACACTACTTACGTATGAATACGTATATGTAGGTATATAACCGTACTTATGGTATCCGAGATAAAAAACAATTACCCTACTACTGATAAATACGTTTTTCATCTCGCGCCCCTTCCCGCCTGTAAGAAGGTCTGCGCAAGCGACAGAGGGTTAGACACCTTCGACCGAAAAAAAGAATATCCCCGGAAAACCGTGCAGAGTTTGTACCAAAGAAAAAAAACGCAAAGAAAGCTCTTAATTTTGCCCAGCTTTATGTATTCTAGATTGCTTTAAAATATTTCAAACAAATCCTAAATTTACAACATAACTTAAATTTCTGGTTACTCCAGTTGCAAATTTGAAAAAATCTGATAAAAATTATTACTGAATTACTACGACTTAACACTGATTTTTTAACCATTTTTTTATTCGAAAAGTATTAGAACTACTAGTATATAGGTACATGGAAAATATTAGGAACATAAACTTCTAACTTATTTTTATCATAACTAATAAAAAAATCAGTGTTATGTCGCTGTAATATAGTAGTTTATATTTATTTATTTAAGTACTACATAATGATATAATAATCAAGGTAGGTACTATTCGAATAGATTTTAAGTTTTGTGAAAGAAAGCCATTTATGTAATTTACTTTTCTATTCAATAGGGCGAAAGCCGAATTTTATACAAACCTTATAGATATATGGAAATATGTTTCAAGTAGCCGGTGTTTTAAGTAAAACAATGTTAATGAATCAACTGACATTAAAAATAAAAGTAGATTTTTATTTACCAGGACAGTATTATAAAAACAAGAAAGTAAGCAAAAACAAAGTGAAGGAATCGACACACATTATCTGTAACTTTACTTAGGTATTTAGAAAATAGGGCAAAATGCATCTGTTTACGGATTACTGAAAACCAATGGTTCTGATTTCAATATAAGAACCGCAAAATTGTTATTGCTAAAAGCGGACCGCGACTTGAACCTGCTTACTTATATCGCTAGGGAATAGTTTAAAAAAATATTTGGTAAGTACTTCATTATATTTTGTAATAACAGCATAGCAAGGGGTTTTGTCCCCCGACATCAATAATAATAGGCAAGATGATTAAAACATTATGTTTAGTCCGTTAGTTAGATTATAATAAATATTGTAATGACTGGCCCGTTGGTCGAGTGGTCAGAGACCCTGGCCACGAAACCAAGGGTCGCGGGTTCGAATCCCGCTAGGGGCAAATGTTTCGTGTGATGAACATGGACATTTGTACTCGAGTCATGGATGTTTATAAACGTATTTAAGTATGTCTATCCGTTCGCCTAGTATCCACAGTACAAGCATAAGCTTAGTTTGGAACTAGGGAATAGGTGTGTCAGTCTGGAGAATTTATTTATTTATTGTAGGTACATGTATTTTTTTATTTATTTGTTAGACAAACAATGACGAAGATACAAAGCATCAAGTTGCGCGTGACGGCAGACATTCGTATAATTTTTACTAAATAGTGACGTCGCAAGCCCCCACTCCCAAACTTTGATGCTCTGACGCTTTGATGCTTTATCATTGTAAATTATTGTTGATTTGATAAAGCGAAAAATATATGTCTGGTATTTTTGTATAATCTAACTAACGGTCTAAATAGAATTATAGGCTTTTAAGCTTTCTGTGTGTAAGTTTTTCATCGCCATCACACAGAAAACATTTTTGTAGAATTTAACAACTCCTTTTTAACACACATAGCAAAGAAAATAGCTAGCAAATTGTTGTTTACTCAAATTATTTGGGCGTTTAGATAAATGTAATGATAGGTATCCAATATCTTGCTCTTTTCATAATCCTACCATGAAAGATAGTATTATCAGTTGACAGATAAACTTATGACCATTAAGTTTTTTCGTTTATTATACTAAAAAAAATAATAATTATGTCTTTAAAATATTGAGTAATAAAAAAAATGCCGTGCCCTTGTTAGGTACGTCACAACGGCAAAGCTAAATTAGTTTTCACCGAATATCGCTAGGATATGGTGAACATGGTTATGGTGTTTGTGTACAAATGACCATATTCTGTGGGTCTTAATTTCAATATAGATATTAAAGATTGGTTTAAGTAGGTACTTACGTTTGTATACATGTCTAAAGCATAATTTATAACATAATGTAGCTTGCTCTTGACGATCAAGGTGGTACGGTTACAGATGACAAAAGTGCAGTCATGGGTCTTGTTGGCTAGATGAAAACGATTTCAAAATGAGTTTACCAAACTTATACTGGTAGCCAAGTGCAGTATACCTAAGTTTGGTAAACTCATTAACTGCAGCAGGACCAGAAATTACATCGATATTTTATTATTGTTTCAGATTCAATGTAATCAACGTATCTAATATCTACACATGTTAGCTATGGCCATATTATTCCTATTCTTTTAAGCATGTAGGTAGGTATGTATGTAGATATCTACGTATGAGTGATTAACTCGGTAGGTAGTTCTACTTTATTAAATGATCAACATGAATCATTGCTAAGAGGATAAAATTTGCGTTTATGATTACGTTATTATTAGCTGCAAATTCACCAATTAATTCTACTGACGTGGGACAATCGTACTGCTTACCTATCCCATTAAATGAAATCGTGATTATTATTACTTAGGTGTTAAATTTTGCTGCCCGCATATTAATTATATCAACGGCAACATTCATGTGTCCAATCGTAAGTATTATTGCTGACCGCAGACAATGGAATATCAAGTGACGATGGGTATTTGTTAAAGTCTAAGGCCGCTCATCTAATATTATATGGCATTAACCTTGACAAAACAAAGAACAAAGCAGATGTGCCAGCTACCACATAAGCATTTACACTAAACGAAAAATACCAGTAAAGTAACACATTACAAAATCTGCGTCCAAAAACATAGGTATGGTAAAAACTAACAGTGATTAAATCTACCCATATCAGATTTTTGTGTTTTAATAATCTTTATTAAGAATGTGATAATCTGTGCTTAAAGACCATTACACAATCTCGATAACTTACAGTAAACCATTTTAAATAGATACCTAAACCGATTAAAAAAAAAAAATTTAAATAGGTTATTGATAGCTAAATGTTTATCACTATACATAAGTAGATATTATAGTTCAACAAACCATGTTATCATGTTTCGAATTACCTAATTATAAATAATCTAGATACAGAGATATGTTTTTTTTATAAACGTGTTTATACAAATATCGGGCACTAACATGTCCTGCAGTGGATACCTATGCCTGTTTTGGGGGATAAGGCGTCTCTCACAATTCAAACAGCGGAAGTCTATACAATAAAAATATACTGGCTACAAAATATGTCGCAATTGTTATAAACACAGGTAATATATTTAACACATAAATATGTAGCAAATCTAAGGATTCGTTACATATTAGTCTGCGCATTAGCTTTTTTTTTAAGTTTTTGACTGTGCCACTCTGGAGATGTATTATGCTAGGAATAAATATTATATAGCATTAGTACTTAATTATTAATTAAGCTTAAGCTTTTACTTAAGCCTAATTTATAATTACTCATGCTATACCTTTACCTATTAAAAGTCGTTTTAAATTTGATAGGTATGTAGTATCATTGGTATTGTGATTAATAAAAGGTCAGGTATAAAGCACCCTTAACCGACGAGCGTGTATGAAAGGAGTTATGAATGTAGAAGAAGCCAAAGATGTGTGTCAGGATCGTAGCAAATGGAAGGATGGTGGTCTCTGCCTACCCCCGTGGGAAAAAGGCGTGACATTATCTATGTATGTATGTTGTATCATTATTTTTGAAGCACAATGCAGGATGTCTTTCTGGGTAAGGCACACAGAGCTTTTTATTTTTAGAATAAAATAAGTAGGTACTCACATGTTAACTTTTAATACATACTGACTAGTATAAGAGCAAGAGCTGCATAATTTTCAAACTAAATATTTACTATTTTCTATGTCAAAAGAGTAATCCGCCGAGGTCAAGAATGTATCCTCACTGATATTAAATAGACTGTGGCATAACAGGTCCCGCACAATTTATATTAAAATATTTTTATACGCAATTCGCCAGCCCCACACCATAAGTGACGATACTATTACGATGTCGTAATCGAATAAGCTCCGAAAATACTGGACCGATTTGAATAATTCTTTCACCAATGGAAAGCTACTTTATCAGCAAGTAACATAGGCTATATTTTATCCCCGTATTCCCACGGGAACGAGAACTACGCGGGTGAAACCGCAGGCAGTAACAAATTAAAAAGACAACAGATAAGGTTAGCTTGTGCGCCTACTAACGAATATCATGAATATAATGGCAGCATATCTATACAATAGTATATTTGTTGGGTAAATGCTAACGGAATGGGTATACTATAAATAAGTAATACTGCATTACCATTGCTGTCAATAAGCATTTTAACCTACACCCCACGGACTAGTAAAAAAAGAAGGACTCCACGCTGTCATACTATAGCGTGAAGCCACGTTTATGCATGTGTGAGTGAGATACTTAAGGATACCAGAGATCGGATAACTGTCATTTGCTTATTATGTCAATGTGTGACATAAGTTGCGTGTCAAGTTGGAGCACCTGAGGAGCTTCAACGTCTGGTTAGTGGCACCGAGTCCTTATTTTTTCACTAGTCTGTGTTACACCCGCGAAATATTTTTTTAGTAAGCTATTTTATTAATTGGATAAGGATATATGTCATATTAACTTAATATTTACACAAACGCAGGGTATGATTGTTATTTGACAGTAGACTGGTCAGTTAAAAGTTTTGATAACCCCAAAAAAGACGCCTAAATAGCTAGGTCTGCAAGGACAACATGATGGACGTTTATACATGCAACACAAATGCATGAGCCTGGCTGCAACTATAAGTGGAAATGGACCACCAGCGTGCCAGCTGCGTTCGCACAAATATCGGTCGATTTCAAAAAACGAGTTGAATGCACCGGTGTGCGGCGCGCGACCTTGCGCACGCGCATGCGCGATAACGAAACGACGCCACTCGCTGCTCGCCACTCGCCACCGCCACTCACCGGTACTCACATTCGCACTGCTCACGCCGTCGCCCGTATACACCGCCGAGTAGCTCTCCGGAGGAAAGTTGAACTGGGACGACATCTTCGTTCACACTGACACTGACACTAACCGCAGATGGTCGCCGCGTTCAGATGTAGCGCCGCCAAAAGCGGTAGGACCGATTCATTGTTCCTTATTGATCAACGTTGCGGAGTCGCCATGTGCGCGGGGGCGCGCGAACGCACTGACGCGCCGGCGCCTTCACGAACGCGGATTATCGCTCTTTACGCCTATAATAAGTAACGCGAACTCCCCGTAAAGTTATTGGCCACCGTGCGCGCGGGCGTTATCGCGGAGCGGGCCCGGCGCGACATGTGGACGTTGTCAGTTTCGACATCGGGAACTGCGGGTACGCGCCCGACTCGCCAACGTTTTATACTATACCTACATAATTTTGTTGATAAATAAACAATTGACGTAATGAGGAATGAGCAGTTGAGCACACCTACTATCTTAAACATATAAACAATGGACATTGTTTATGCCGCAAGGCGTGCAGGACAACAGGATAAACAAAACAATGATATTGCAATTCATTTATATTATAATTAATTAATGGAAAGAATTTTATAACTATGAGATTTTACATTGATTTTATTGTACATTACTGTTTAGGTTTAGGGTTTATGGAAGTTGTTTTAAATATATGTTTGTTTCATTAGACCCGATGTTGGTTGCTTAGTCGTTAAAGAATAACGTGTTGACTAGGTTAACGTCAACAAAATACCTAACTTAAGACCAACCTTAATAGACTTACCAAGCAATGGAAGCTATGATACCAATAGTGCGAACCCTGGGAGTCGAGTAAAGACAAATTTAGAACAAAAACATCACAACAGTCCGTCTTTTTATACAGGTTTCAAGTCCAAAGACCACATGCGGTCTGTTCGTCCATACGGCTTTATGAAAGCGAGTTAATCACATTAAATTCAATTCAGGTTACCTAAATATATTAGGAAATGTATTATTTAAGGAATGTAAATCCCCATCTATATGAACTCAGTTAATAAAAAATAACTAGAAGCGGTGACGTGTTCTGCCTCTGTACCTAGTATATGCAAGTCTATTCGCATCTAAATTGATAATAACTAGCTGATTAAATGTCAAACACCATTAGTTCATTGTGTATCGCGTTTGTAATAGTGTTAAAGGAAGAAAATTCCTCATTTTTATTTGTTAACTCTATTATAATCTGATAAACTTATTTATTTCGGTAACGTACCATTCATTTTGATCAAGTAAATTAATAAAATAAATTGAAATAATACACCAAAAACTGTATTCAGATAATTTATTCTAAAAATGTACAGTGGCATTTCGAATGACATACTTAATTTACAATTCATCGTATTAACATTACAATATAAAAAATACATCACAAAACAACTATCAGTCTATTTTATTTTCAATTACATCACATTTTCATTTCGTTTAGCACTCAAAAATACATATTGAAGGAAAATAAAAAAATAATAAAATACAAAATAATACAAGTCGCTCGTCAAATTACTTTTTACTGGGAATCTAAATACGATTAAAATGGTAATTATAGATCGCATGTTTGCTAACAAACGGGGTTATTTTGGGCAGTGCAATAAATGCTGCAAACATGGCCCGTGGGACAACACCGCAAATCCTTGTGGACATAGCGGGCATGTGACTTGGAGGCTGCAACGTGGTTGGAGACACTGTTATCAGTCGATATTAAGCCACGTGATGTGGACCAACGATGTTTGGCAAACCGATTAAACATATTGAGGAGGTTTAATATCATCTGATTGAGAATTTATACAGTTCTTGACGTTCATTGTATGTACTTGCCGAAAAAACGACAAGTACTAAATCTGAATTTTTAATATATTTATTATGAAAATTAATTCATACATTTAATTGTGATAAATGTGACCGTTAGGACAGTTTTTAACCGACTTCAAAAAAAAGGAGGAGGTTATAATTCGACTGATTTTTTTTTCTATACGACCTACACGAACTTCGCTAATTGAAAATTCAAAAATAATACTTCTGTCAAGATAAGGCACTAAGTGATTCATTTGAAGCAGTATGTCATATCACTAAATTCTCCTTTTCTGTAAAGGAGGAGCATAGGAATGCAATGGGAATGTATATAAGAAGATAATCATGACACAGGAGCGGTCCCTTAATGTCGGATAGTTTCAAATTGCTATATTAAATTACTCTAAGAACCAAATTTCTAAAACAAGTCTTAGTTATCTACCAAGTGTAGGTGACCAAATGACATGACAATTAGAACAAAAAAGTCCATAATAGATATTCATATTTTAGCAACCTACTGAGTTACAATACTGGCCTGCCAAAACTATCAACAATGACCTCCGCGTCCCCGCGGTGGTGTTGAGCCGGCCAAATCCTGCACTAATGAGGGTTTTCAAAAATACAAAAACCGCCAGATGGCACAAGGGAGTCTCGTGGTCTTATCACTGCCACTATTGGCTCCTTGTTGACAGCATTTTAATTTTTGTCTGACAACTAACCAATGAGGTGGGTGACAAGACCGCAAATCACAGTGACGCCATCTTTTGGATGTTTTAATTCAAAAAACCCTCACTAGATAAAATCGTATGCCCATTTTAATTTTGATGATTATTATCAGAACATCGACGGCAGGTGACACCCTCGAGGTAAGAAGTATCGGCGGGCGGTCACGCGGCCTGCAGCACGGAGTGCGTGTAGGCGAGCAGCTGCGCTGCGCGCTGCGCGGCGGCGTCGCTGCGCGCGCGCTGCACGCGCTGCAGGGCGGAGTGCACCGCCGCCGCCACGCCGGCGCTCCTCAAAAGCAGTTTAGCCTGGAAACAGAGTGGCATATGAATCAATATAGGTAATCCTAAATAAACTAGAGTTTTATAACATGTTCTATAAAAAATACTATGTACCTTATTTGTTGATTCTCCTTGGCAATATACATATATTATGCAACAACTTATTTGATTTATCAATTATATTATTTTCGTAAACGTTCAATAGTTTAATTGCTTCAATATAGGTACTTCCTATCCCCATATGCGAAATAGTTGCTAACGAGCTGGAGTGTAAATTAAACCTAGACAAATTAAACTTCTCGAGATTCGAGAGGCAATTATCACCTTAGTGACATTCACTTATATAGTGAACACTTATCCTTCACCAACCCACGCGCCAAGACATCACAAATTGGATGTACATACAAATAAAACAATGTTAACTATTAGCCGAGCTGATGAAGTTTCTCACTTGAACATTTTGATTCATTATAAATTATTAAGGTAAAACGCAGTCTCCCACCACGTCGACTATATTAAGAAATAAATAATTCCCTCAAGACTATTATACCTTATGATTGTTGGCTGCCAAAGCCCAAACAGCACGAGCGGCAGATATCATTTCTATGGTGTCGCCTGTCAGTAGGGTGCCCGATAACAACTCCAGCAGATCCGCTGTACAAAAAGATAATTAAATAAAGTGTGCAATTATTTTTACTATGCACATTCCATCTACATTTTAACAAGAAGGCACTAACAGCACAAATTAAGCTAAAAATGAACGTCTTCCAAGTTCTATAAAAAAAGAATTCAAACTACAGGCTCAGTTCTACTCAAGGTTTCATACTGCCAAAAGACAATAACATCTTTAGCTATATCTGAACAACATTTTTTTACTAGTCTGTTTCACATAAAATGATTCCTGTGACAGGTCAATACTGTCAATACTCTTTTTCATGCCTCGTATGTACTTTCTACCAATCTATATAATTGGTTTCAAACATATTTAACATTATACGTCAACATAATTGTAAAAAAATCATTAATAATCTCATTAATTAATCAAAACACGATTTATCAATTTTCTTCTTAAATTTATTACAAATTTAGCAAAAATATCGTGTGAACTGCATACTACGGGTATCGGAAAGTTTACTCTTAGAGATTGACACTACTATTCACATCACGTCATTAATCGATATGGCGCACATCTTGTCATCGAGTTAGGATATTTTACTAAAGATATTTCATACGCGTACATTTCAAACAAAAAATGTTCCGAACCCAGAGACAACACATAAACACTTTTTTTACATATTTTAGACAACATTGATAAAAAAAAATCAAAAAAGATAGCGTGATTTTAACTGTATGTAAAAATACAGTAAGCGGTTATTACATCATGCATAAATGAAAACAAGTCACATACATACACAAAAACAAAACGTCCTTATTGGGATGATTCCAAGTCTTCAAATCGAAACATATCTGCATATTATTTATTCACTATCGTTTTAACTAATTTTAATTTCCATCAGGATTCAAAATAAAATAATTAAAAACGTCGATTTAACAGCCCTAAATTTATATCGAATTAAAGAAAAAACCGAATGGGTGTCATGTGGGTGCATAACTATTAACGCCAAATTCAAAGTGTCACAGAACTCATCTTCTATGAAATGGACTTTATTCATTCTTAACAAATACATCTCAATATTTTCACAATACTTTTTTTAGAAAGTAACCAAACTACCATCATCGTGATCATCTCCTTAGCGTTATGTCCCATGCTCAGTCGAGGTCCAAACTAGCAACACTCAAATATTTCAAAGTATTTTTTAAACTTCGTAAACGCTAAAATATTCTTAAATTTTATATGATTTTGTTATGTTATAACTTAAGATGTTTATTTTCAGCAATGTAACTTAACAATATGTATTAGCAATCTGCTTAACATTTTATTGTGTCCATAACCGAACCTAACCAATGACGCATTCATGTACCACTTACCTCCTGGCAAGTTTTATACAAATCATTAGTGACCATTGAATAGGACGCGAAATACGCACCCATTTCAGTACATACCAGGACATAATTATGCAATGAAATATTTATTTTGCACTAAATTATGTTGTCATTACACGTTATATTAGCTCCGCTAATCTCTTCTATGTACAGTTCAAACATTGATTTAGGTAATAAATCAGCGACTTCAGCGAGCGGTACTCAAGTCGGGGCGCATTCAACTCGTGGCTGGCCGGACGGCCCGCGAGCCGGTAAAAAACATGACATTGAGATTTTAGCGCCTCCAGTGTGTCAACACAAGGAACGGCTTCTAGTTTCATGTTAATGTAACCCATTAGAACGATTGGTTTTATAGTTGTTGTAACAATAAACAACAGTAAGCGCAGTTTAAACCTTATGACTGGCTAAAGAAACCAAACACTGGTCTTGTATACAAAACTAGTTTTTGTCGTTCTTGAAAAATATGTTTTATTAAAAATATGATTAAGTGCGAGTCGAGCTACAAACGTACGAGTCCGGAGTTCATATATATTAATTAGCGTAATATAATGTTTATAGCTCGTCGTAATGAGGGTTTTCAAAAATACAAAATTCGCCAAGT
>OX596203.1:10873770-10894156 GCA_951394215.1 Glyphodes perspectalis
CGCGACGCCAGCGCCGCCCTCGCGCGCACCCAGCGCGCACACCTCACTAACCAGGTTACGTCCGCCCACACACGTGCACATCGCCGACCACGCTGCAAATATAGCGCGTTTAATCAATTATTATTATAAACCTCCATCATTTTGTATAAAAAGGTATTTTTTCAATAAATTAACATGACATATGAACAACATTTGAACTATTCGCATAAGACACATAATCTGTTCAATATAATCTGAGAGGCAAAAAAAACCGGGACCATACCTTTAGGAGAATCGTTAGTGAAATTGAACAAGAGGGTAGCCACAGCAAGTCGCAGCTGCTCGGTCATCATGCACCAGGGCCACAGCCGGTTGAGCGAAACCGCTATTCCGTTTTCCGCGAAGCTTTCCTTAGCTGCGGGACACTCTACCATCGAACTATTAATCACGGTCAGCAACCAGTAAAGAGTTCTTAGCGTTGGATTCTGTGAAACAAATATGTATTTATTACAAGAGTGCAAATACAAACTGATGGGATATAGAGGTTAGTAATAGAAATATGTAGAATTTATTTCTATTTTCACGCTACAAAGACTAATTACACATTGCCGACTCCTCCTCCAACTACCGAGAAGACGTCTCCAAAAATATCCATACCAAATCACCAGAATGCTTAGCCAAATGCGCGCCAGCGATTCCATCACGAACTTCGCTAACGCTCGTATCGCGCCACAGACTTATTCGGGTGGACAAATCGGGAATTAACTCTGAGTTCCGCACTTTGAGTTCTAAGTAACCAAGTTTGTGGCGCGATACGAGCGGTAGCGATGTTTGTTATGGAATCGCTGGCGCGCATTTGGCTAAGCGCCCAGTGCAAACAGGACAAACGGAGAGACCTATAGTTTGTGTCGAAAAGTCTACTGACATGGTTGGCGTTCTTGATGGTATCAATTGGCTTGCCGAGCACAGAGAGGTGGTCGCGCACGGCCTGGAAGCTGGCCAGCAGCAGCGCCGGCAGCCCGCGGTGCACGCCGAAGGAGCGTGCGCGCGCGCTCGATGCCAGAAGAGACGACAGGCATGCGGACACCCGCGACCACGCGTCATCTGCCAGATAAAGGACGGGTATGACAATCGAGAAAATTCGCGTTGATCAGGGACTTCCTAATAAACTGTGTTCCTTCGCAAAAGGCGATTAATGGTGTATTAGGTCGGCTTTGTGACTATGGAGACGACGACCACAAGTCACTTGTCACTCCTTTTTCGCAATGTTTCAAACTAAGCGTTAATGCGGATTTAAGAGCGTTATTGCTGCTTGCCTTGGCTCCGCTTACCTCTTCGAAGATTGCGGGCGTGAAGGTGTACATGTCATGACATATAACAAACTCTTAAAGTATTAAATACAATACTAAAGTAATTACAGATGTTTTTGTGAATGTATTCCGTACTAGGTACATTTAATATCTACTAACTATATCGAACTATGTCGGACGATAGTACTTATACAAGCTACAGGGCTTCATCTACCTTGACTGCATTGGTACTTTTTGTCCTCCAAAGAAATCTTCCTGTACATTCCCACGAGCACTCTACAAAGGTCCTCCGCCATATACTCGGGATGGCAGTCGTCCCTCGCACTGTCGCCCGCACAAAACCTATCAGTACTCTCTGTTGTACCGGCCGACTTTATGTTGTCGAAGAATTGAGCTCTGGAGTCATCCCGCGACTTGTCTGAATGTTTTTTGTGCACCATTGATTGAGATAGCTGCGTCAGGCAGTACAACGTTGCAGCTTGGAGATCTGAAAAAGATAAGTATTCAAGTAAGAGAAGTGAATTTAACGTATCATCATTGCGTGTTTTTATAAATTATTATTAGAAGCCCCTGACAATGTTTTTATTTTACAGCAGCAGGAAGTTAAGAAATAACTTACTAGTACAATTTTCCGGCTGGCTGTAAATAAGTAAATCATTTAGGAATAGTTAAATAACAACAAATTCAGGTGATACAACATATGTACGGAAAATTTCTGCATTTAAGCATGTGCTTGACTCGACGATGAGGGTACTAAGACTACATTACGAGCCCAGTCCAAAGAGGCAGTGGCCTTCACAACATATTTGTTGATAAAAAGGTTAAAAACAAATATCCGTGGATACTAGTGATCACTAATCTGTCTCTGGTAAATTTGTATAAAAATTTTCTAATCTTATTTTTCGCTGTCATTCATTTCTTCAACATTCTCATGATAACCATTTCGTCTGAACTGTTTTTTTTTTATTTTAAATTAACTTTAAGTGTATATTTACCTTTTTCATCAGTGTCTAAGCCCAATAGTAAGAAGCAGAAAAACGCCGTCATATGGCGGTGTTTCAGGTCCGTCCACACGCTGTCGCCAGCGGCCCGCTCAGCGAGCAAAGAGGCCAGCAGCAACAGCGCTTGCGTACGCGCAGGAATGCACTTATTGTCTATTTCATCTGAAAGCAAACATAAGGGTGTATAAGAATTTCATTACGCACACTCAGTAGATGAGGAACTTTATAATCTGTATACCTATCTCTACATTTACATAGATTTAATAGGCCGAATAGGCAAGTCGTTAGAGACCCTAGCGACAAAACCAATGGTCGCAATTTTGAATTCTAGCAGGAATCAATGTTCGTGCATACGTTTTGTCTATTAGTTGATTAATACCTAAACTACAAAAATACATGAGAAGTTCGACTTCTCATGTATTCTTCTAGTTTAACTAGGAAATTGGTGCTTGAATCTCAAGATTTATATCATTTCATCATGTGCGCCAGTAACATAGAATTAAAGTCAAAAATGGTTTTAACTAACGCTGTTTCTTTATAGGATACGTACGGTGACACGAAATGTATAAAACTAAAATTCTAAATGCGAAAGTGAGTCTGTTTGTTTGTTACGCTTTCGTGCCTTAACTACTCAACCGATTCGTGTGCAATTAATAGCTGTAAATTTAATAAATTAATTTTGCATACACATTTTTACCTGATTTTATCCAGAGAAAATAATGTAATACCCGAGGGAGAGAAAAATTACTTTTAGGCAGTAATTTTAAATCGGCCTAACAAATATCTTTAATAAAGCGATCAAATAAAAATTGTAGTTAAAATATCTCGAACACACATTATTGAGCAGACCTCAGACGAAGCTTCTTAACAAATTGCAATACATATTACGAAATTACCTAGAACTAACAGCGTATTACGGCTTTCAAAGCAAATCGTAATTAGCGGAAGTAATAATAATAATAATAAGGCGTAGGGAAGTGACGATCTCATCGCCCGCTGGCGAGAGTTGGTGAGCTTCGCACCAAGAATAGCAACAACTCCCGCCAGTGCAGTCAGACATGTTGGACCCATGTGCCCATGCAAGCCTTAAAGGCCGGGCTTGTCCCGTGATTGTGCCGAGAGACATAATAAAATAAAATCAATTTAATCTTATTCATTACGTTTGTAAGGAAACCTCTGAATTCCTAATCGCCATATGAAAGCAAGAATGTTAATCTATCTAATACAAGAATGTGGAGAAGATAAAAAGCTTAACTTATATAATCAATTACGACATTTCCCTAACTATAAAAATATATTTTAAAACAAATATGTGTGCTCTGTGCAGGACTTTAGCGCCACTTAGGAGTCACAACTTTGTTAGCTCTGAGGCTCTGAAACGATAACATTTTATCGCTACAAAAATAAAATAATAAAAAATATGTATTAATTTATATAAAAATATTACCTCGATATAGTGATTTGGATGTCCCGTGTTTAGACGGGGTCCGCTTAGACCATGATCCAGGATTTAGCGAGTCTGGAAATTACATTGAAGCGACTGCCGATCTGCCCTTCGTAACCCTAAGATAGGGGAACCAGACAATTTTTGGATCATGGTTACAAGTCCAAAGTTGTTTGAATTTGCAGGTTTCATCACGATGTTTTCCCTCGCCGTCGAGCTAGTGGTATAAATACGTACATAGATTTGAAAAATCCAGAGGTACGTGTCTGGGTTTGAACCCGCACTCCTCGGTTAAGAGGCGCTTGTCCTTACCATTGAGCTACCACAGCTCCTTATTACTTTTTAGCGTATTTAAATAAAAGCTGGTTTTTTAAAAAGGTTTTTTACTTTGTTTTTTTTTTATACATTTGCCTCAGATTACGCGTTATAGCAACATCAACAATGGTATTGTTTAAATTATTAGACTATAGACTCGAATGTATTTAGTTTGAAAATGATAATATTTAAAATTAAACACATCAAGTTATATTTTGCGACAAGCTTTTATATCATATCAATTGTGTAATTAAAGACGTTAGAAGTTCATAGTAAAAGTATTTTTTTAGCGTATTTAAATAAAAGCTTGTTTTTAAAAAGGTTTTTTATTTTTTTATTTTTTTTTCCGATATTCGACTTATTCTCAACAACCCCTTTTATTAGATACCCATATTATAGGATTGCATTAAAAATAACTAGTCCGCCATCTTGGATGTGCCGCCATGTTGAATTTAAAATGACGTCACACTGCTTCAATATTGAGTTGCAAGATTTCACCCAAACAAATATACATTGCATGTTAAATAAAAGCTTATAAACAAACAGTCACTACACACAATGTTTTGGTAAAAAATATTTTTAATTTAACATTTTTAGCATCAAATTAAAATCGTAGCGATTTTTTCGTAGACTAAATTTTTTGATTGCGTTTTTAAGATTTTTAAAGGCGTAGTTAAAAACGCCTTTGCCAACTTCATTTGCGCAGTCATAGAAAAGTAAAAAAAATGCTTATGTAGGTTTTATGTAGTTGGTGAGACTGTATTACTTACATATAATCAGAAATGCGTAAATACATACATTTTACAATTTGCATTATATTATTTGCCCCTAATCATTCATAACATTGTACTGTAATCTACTTATATGTTTATGATTAGCTTCGAATAAACCTCCCTGTCTTATCGTCCACTGTCGTGTTAAATTGTTTGCTAAGATTGACTAAGTAAATTCAAAGATGGCGGTGTATTCTTGGTAACGACTGTGTTAATACACGTTTCTAAATTTAAATTCAGTTTAACTATGTCAAATACACAATTTGCTTTTAGCAAATGCACTTCTCAAGCTAACATAAATAAGTCATTACATTGTTACCAAAACGCATACCAAATTTAATGTTTGCAGCATGTTCGTACTTAAAAATACTTAACAATAAACACGCTGCACATCAAACCGCACAGCACAAAGAATAGCAAAAACAAACAGATAATAATAAAAAAGTGTAATATCCTCAATGTAACGTAATAGCCATGTACAGAGAGCAAAAATAATCATCCTACTAATATTATAAATGCGAAAATTTGTGTGAAAATGGCTGTTTGTTACTCTTTCACAAAAAAACTACTGAATGGATTTTAATGTTTTTTTAGAATAATATAGCTCATACACCCGAATAATATATAGGCTATGTTTCATCGATGTACCACGTGAGCGAA
Organism: Glyphodes perspectalis; assembly: GCA_951394215.1. NCBI lineage: Eukaryota > Metazoa > Arthropoda > Insecta > Lepidoptera > Crambidae > Glyphodes > Glyphodes perspectalis. Next base: position 10,879,253 of record OX596203.1, read on the forward strand.
GCCGCGGGCAGAAGCTAGTTTATAATAAAATCACAAACGATGCATTCCAAAAGAAACGTCGTACAGTAAAGAACAATAGATCTATTAAACAGTATTAAATTGCACAATTCACGTAAAGTGCTACATACCTGTTATTTACAGAAGATGCGTAAGCGCATGCGTTCATCATAGTGTTATACGTTTGTAGAAATACAAATAAACATCCAATGGTTTGCGCAAAAGAAAAATTGTTTAACCATAGAGTTTCTTGCTTAAGATATCGGAAATGGCAATTAACAGTGTATGGATATATCTATACATATTGGGTTTGTGTAATCGTTAAGAGAGCTTGCTTCTTCTTAGACTATCTATAACTACCTTCAGGAGTTGCGGGTCTGATGGTAAGTATATGTATATACAGATAAATAAGGACAAATACAATTTTTTTACCTTCCTGCAAAGGCTTCAAGGTTATCAAGAGGTTATGCAGACAGTCCTTTGTGGAGGCGAGCGTTGTCCGCACGCACTTGTGGGGTGTGGCGGCGACCAGTGCGCGGCTTGCGGCGCACCGGACCAGGTTCACATCCTCCTTACTGCCCTTCGACATTGATGCACACCTGCCAAATATACGTGATGGCAATCAGCTATGTGCCAGGAAGAAACAAAGACACCTCTTAATATAAAGAAAAAATATATTTTCGCAGGCTCAACATTTAGGTAGGTAATTAAAATATAGGACAAATCGCTCCAATAACATCATAAAAAATATATCTCATTCAAACATTGCGGGCCTTTATATTAAAGAAGTTTAAGTGTGCCTAACCAATTACAGAAGGAGATTATCGATTTAATGTGGCGCAGTCTACATAATAAATTATTGCGCCAGATAATGCCCGCTAATCATCTGGTCATCGGGGATTTTCTTTAATATGATATTATGTATGTGGATTAAACTGCTATTGATGTTTCATACCTAAACAAGAGCCGATAGAGTCCCTGTTCATTCCACGCGGGTACGGGCGCGTGTGCAAGTGCACTGGCATTGTGTAGCATGTCGGCCACGGCGGCCACCAGGGACGCCGTCGGCGGCGGACTTTGGCCCGACGCGACGGACGGCGAGACGCGCACGTCGCCGCATTTCGTAGCGCGGACTTCGAGCTCGCTGCGTCGCTCTAGCACGGACAGAGGCACATTGGGTTCTGAAAAAATAAAAGAGCATCATCACAACTAATATTATCGTCTGATAATGTTGTTTTATTAAAATATATTAAAAAGTGTATTTGAAATTGTGAAAAGCAATACAAAGTCAAAGTGAAATTACTAAAAATGAGTTTTCAACGGATTCGATTACCTTCGTAACGCAAAGAATAATTATACATGATTAAACATGAAAAGTTATGGTAATATCAAATCAAAACTATGAAAACAACGCGTGGCGCAACATTGTAAACGTTGTAAAAAAAATACCAACTTGTATAGTTGGCCATACAATGTCCAAAATATGATGGGTATCTAATCGTAAGTTAGAGACGAAGCTGCGACACTGCGGCGTTGATTTATAATCGATCAATCTTTCACGTATATCCTTATCAAACTCAAGTGAGATAAATGCAACCTGTCATCATAATAGATAAGATCATAATCCCATCATAATATTGTTCGCTATAAAGTAATATTTTTCAAAACAGTCTTATCACGTCTAACATGCACATTGCATATTTATCGTAAAATATGAATCATTTGTATTCCACAGGCTAGCTCTTTCCTATATCGCATTGGCGGTAATATAAGCTGATTACTAAAGGACACAATTCGCCGACTTCTTAAAAAAAAGTGTCTAGTTTTTACTCACCTAAAGAGTTATCGTAATCTTTTTCATTGCAGTAATCTACAAGAATCTCAATGCAAACATCAATGGTGTTGTACTCTTGAAACTGGTCCAGCACTTCACACGCTAAGACCTGGAATTAGATATCACATGATCAATAAGATGCGAGATTTATATTTAATGGACTAACATTTAACAATGCGAAAGTGGAAAGATGTAGGAGCCGCGAAAGGCCCAGGCTCACCTACCACGACCACATTGATCGTGTGTTTACAGAAGGTGATGTTAGGAGCCATAAAAACTGTAGAGCTTGTATGAAAAGGATCATTTATGATGAAGAAGCAAGTAAGGTGTGTAAAGATTGTGCCATATGGCGTTCGGTTCTCTCTCTCTGCCTACCCTGCTAGGGAAGTGGCGTGAAGTTTAGTTAGTTAACATTTGTCCCAATGTACTTTTTATATCATCATCAACTTTTTTATTAAACAATCCACAATAAATACCATAGGATTTATCACTCCGAATTCGATTGAAATTAAATTTCAATTATTTTGGACATGGATTTATTGGAGGACAGGATTTTATAGAAATAAAAATTTATACATTATTTAAATCTGAAGAACACTGGACTGGACATATAATATGTCCAAGCTAACTCTAGTTAATGTATCTATATCTATACTAATATTATAAAGAGGAAAGATTGTATTTTTTGTGTGTGTGTATGTTTGTAATGAATAAACTCAAAACTACAAAAATTATTTCACCATTGGAAAGCTACATTATACGGAAGTAACATAGGCTATATTTTATCCCCATATTCCTACAGGAACGAGAACTATGCGGGTGAAACCGCGGGGCGCTGCTACTATTGTATATCGGGCACTACAGGCCGTAAAAAACAGGTTCGTATTTAAAATGCGTACATATTGGTGGTTAATGAAAAACGCACATATTTCTTATATACGTACGAAATGATCCGAACGAAATGTTACACAGTATCTATACTTATAATAAATCTGTAGAGGTCAATTCTGTACATGAAATATATTTTCAAAATAACTATCAGGGGGTGATTAGTGATCGATACTGATGCCAAAAATGCTATCAGTAAATTTTTTGTCTGTCGGTCTGTATGTTCCTTATAGAAACAAAAACTACTCGACGGATTTTAACGAAACTTGGTACAATTATTCTTCATACTCCTGGGCAGGTTATAGTATACTTTTCATCACGCTACAATCAATAGGAGCAGAGTAGTGAAGAGAAATGTTGGGAAAACGGGAGAAGTTACTCCATTTTTTAAGCTTCCGTCGCGTGTGCAGCCTTCATGGTTAAAGTTACATAGAAATCATGTATGACGGAAATAGTCTTTATAATATTAACCATAAACGCGGGTGACACCGCTGGCACAGCTAGTCTTTCATAAAAAAATAGTTTTCATGAAATAGCAACTACAGGAATCAGATAATGTGAGTATTGAGAGATATTTCTTTTGTATGGTTTAACCCATAGCAAAAAAAACAAAAACAGTCCGAAATCGTAAATACGTTTTTATATTTTGAGATTAATATTTCATCAAATTAAAACAATAACATATGCTTTTCAGAACCAATTACTTATACCACATTGAATTTATTTGGCAAAGAACTGATAAAATAACAATTAATTTTGATATACAGGTAGGTATATTACATGCCTACAGTACATTTAAGTGTTATAATTGCTTAAAAAAAACGTTAAACAACCTATAGTGGAATCAAATTAATTTACTTTTTCTAGAATACGTCAAATACATATTGCAATCATAAAGAGTATAGTATAGCATAAGTACTACGTCCGCAACCCACGTTACATCAAATTTACTTTCAAGCATCAACTCTATTTTAAGATTATATGTATCCATTGTCAGTTACTATTTATACTACTTTGTAAAGAAATTGAGCATAAATAGGCCGATAACCGCAAAATAATGGTTATATTCAATATTAAGGTACTTCAACATAAATACTTCCACATCAAGCAAATTTGAGGCGCCGTACAATAAAACGTGACATCATACGCGCATACGATTTCCATATCAATACATTTCCCGAATGAGAGACTGAACAGCTCAATCCTCACTATCAAAATCATAAAATGTTTATATCCGAGAACGTAATTGCCTTATAATAACCCAAATATAAGTATTACACTAAATAATGTTCTACAGTAAAGTAAGCCTGTTCTTGATAAAACTTCAGTCAACTATGCTATTAAACAATGTGTTACTTTTGTTACAAAGACCACGAGTTCGAATATAGCAAGGAGAAAATCTTCGTGTGATGAATGTCGCAATTCGTACTCGAGTCTTGGACATATAAGCGCATTTTTTTCTCTCCGTTACTTAAAATCTATTGCACAAATATACATAGTTAGTTAGGAACTAGGGGATTAGTCTGACTCTGAACAAATTATCATATATGTATATTAAATAAAGATAATGTAAAGTATGCAATGTGTTTCAAGAACACATAGCTTAGAAGATCAATCATAATAAAATTAGTTCATAAATCATATTACACAAAATAATATATATATTTAATATTAATACAATATATAGAAGTAATTTTGTGCACTTATTAAAGTACTTTTTATTAATAGGTATATAATATCAAAAGGAACACATTGTATTATTATTAGCATCACCATCTCGTCACATATACACATACATACAGTCATATGAACCACAATTTGGATTGTGAATAAAAGCAGATGTTAAATGCAATTAATTACACATGAGTAATAAACATTACACTTGATATAAACCAACAAATGAAGAGAATAATGAACTGAATTATCGTTAGCGCGGTGGACCGCAATGCACCACAGACGGATATTCATAGAAAAAATAAAAACACGGTGGGTTGGCACGACAATAATAGCCACACGAAGTGTTTCAAATGAAACCCCTTAGTCAGAATGAGATATGCTCGTTATAAAATTCTAACTGTTTTTTAAAAACCCCAACAAACATTATTCAATTTGACATAATTATTTTTTCTTATTTCAATTATAATCCGACAATCATATTGTTTTAAATGACACTACCTACATATTATATAATTTCATAATCGCTTTTAATCAGACTTTGAAATTTTGGCCATTTCGAAGTGTAAATTAGTACCTACTTACAATTTAAAATATTTATATAGCTGAACATGTTAATAGACCCCGTGTATAAGTCGCTATATACCACGACATGCAACATAATTAGTTATGTTATTATTTTGTTTGATTAAATTAAATAAGACGTGTATATTATTTTAACATCTAGGTACATTAATTCAACTATTGTAATGTGATGAATAATATATTCTTACGACGATAAATTTTGCACATTTCATATTAATTGGAACATTATCCATGAAGTGGTGTAAATTAAGCATTAAATGTCTATATTTTACAACACATGTTGATTAAAATTACTTAATAACATGTAAAATACTTACAATATATACAAGGAAAAGGCGGCGCCATCATCCTTTCACTTCAAGAGCTTTCAACCAGAACCTAACACTGGAAACCCCCGATACAGTCATAACCTAGATTAGGTCATCGCTGCCCATAGTAGAATGGCGCAGAATTTTACATCTGCTGGAACCAATATGGTATATTGCTTAAAAACGCCATACGTAACATATTTCCCATACATGAAATGTTATTGCTTTTAAGATATAATTAAAAGTAAATATTGAATAATATGTTATAAACAATATATAATTGGGTAGCATATTCTGCATTTGTGAAATGCACGAGCATAATGGTATAAAAATATAGATTTTTTTGTTACAACGAATAGTATGGGACTCGTTAACCATATCTAGCGAGTTGTAAAAAGTCATCAACGAAATTTTTACGACTCCAATATTCATGTCAAAGATTAATTACCTACTTAGTTGTAGAAACGCGTAATATGTATAAAAAACCGGTTACGAAAAGTGACTCTGAAAAACAACTTCTTCTTTTTTTAAGTCCGCTTGATCTAAGTCTATTTTACTCTAGAGGAATGTAATAATTAATGTGTGTAAAATAGGGTAACAGCGTGTTGAAAATTATATCGGGAATACTGATTTGAAAACATAACATTTATACATACCTAAGCGGTCTAGTCATCGAAACGACTGTAATAAATAATGGGCAGCTAATTATTTAATCTAGACGTACTTTCAATTTAACTTTGCCCTCTCTGATATCTTCGATCGTGTTCCAGTTATTATTTGTCAAACGGTATACGGCTCCAGTATGATTAGACACACGATGCCTATCTGCAAGTATACCCTTATCATTATTTATAAATGTACAATTTCCACATAAGATGTACTTATGCTATACAGGAAAAAATAATTTTAACGTTTCCTTTAAAAACATATGTGTACTGAACAATTTAGTTACTATAGGGATAAGTACTATTAGAGCAATTCAACATTTCAATGTCTTGGAAAAAAATAATCAACGTAAATAATATATTTTAGAGTGAACAGTAATCTCTTAATCTATCTCGGTTTTCACCCATTATACTAAATTTAATTGTAACGAATTAAAACAATACTGATATTAAAATAAAAATAAACATTACGTGCAGACCGCAAGGAAATTACACATCCTAACATGTTTGTGATATGAATAATAAAATAATTATTGATATCGCAACATTGACAGAAATGGCTCGACAAGAGCTTACCTCTTCCGATGAGACATTTTGTAATGAAACGAAATACGACAATCTTCACAAAGTTAAGTACCTACTTATGAGTAATTCAGCAACTCACTGCTATTATTATTATATAAGTTTTATCACTAAAAAAATAATCTTAAGTACAAAAACAATTCACGATAAAATTCTTTACGTATATATTTATAGGCAGATAGTTGTTAAATTCTAGAAACATTATTTTAAAGCTGTGGAAGTTATGTTTGTTTTTTAAGTGGTTTAAAACTGAGCCAAATCCCGCCCTTGTTTTTAAGCATGACGCTGCGTGGGTCGTACTGAATAGAGGGGGTGGTGCGCGCGCACGGCTCCAGAGAGAACGTGCTCAGCATCATGGCCAGCCCGGCCACCGCCGTCAGCTGGGCGAATCGAGCCCCTGAAAATTTACCAAATCATCATCATATAACAATAGTGGGAACACAACAAGGAATCCAAACAAGGAATCAAACAAAATCGTTTAACTTGTGCAATTTACAAAACATTTGATATAGTATTGTTTTGAAACTTCTTTAACAATGAGACAATGTATAAAATTAATAACAATGCACCTACACATCTACGTATTATGCTGAAGAATGGTCAGTCATTTGCTATACGAAATAAAAAACAAATTGTAACAAAACATTAGGACTTTAAGATCCTACTGATAATTGTACTCACCCGGACAACTTCTTGGACCATCCCCAAACGCAATGAAGCCAGGAGGATTTAAATCGTCTTGGAAACGTTCGGGATTGAATTTATGCGGATCCGGGAAATACGATGAATCTCGCTGTATGCATTGAAGTGGAATTAGAACAGGATCTTTAATTTTGATCTTCAAATCTGTGCCAGCGAGCGTGCAAGGTGCCGTGCAGAGCCTGGTGGTGAGCGGGGTCGGCGGGTGCAAGCGAAGCGTCTCCATCACAGCTTGGAGGGTCAAGCGCATCGACACAATCGCCTCATAAGTCAGTGCACCATCATTCCGTTCCAGACACTCCACTATCTCTCCCCTGATTTTTTCTTGCAAATCCTTGTCTTTAGCCAACTCGTATAAACAAAACGATAAGGTCGTGGACGACGTTTCCAGGCCGGCGAGCATGAATATAAATGAATTCGATGTTATTAATGCATCCGTCATCGCGAACGCATTATCGGATTTCTGAACATTCAACATAAGCTGCAGAAAATCGTTCCTCTGTACACCTGTGTTTCTTCTCTCTGACAACACTTGTTTGATTATGGTCGTAAAAAATGCTTCCACGTCTGCCGAATACGACCTAAGATTCAATAACTTAAATAATCTTGGAAAGAATGTCCGGCAGTAGCGCTTCAATATGGTAGCACGATCTGTCCTGAACATTTTTGAGGCCATCAACAGAAAGGGTGAATCGGAATCCTGTAATGAACGGGGGTCGACCCCGAAGGCGCAGCTGCCAATGACATCAGTAGTATACCGAACCATTAACTTCGGAATATCGACTTCGTCTGTCGGTTCCTCGAGGAGTGTTTTTCTGAGCGACTGCGCACAATCTGCTATGAGTGGAAACATAGCCTTCATTTTAGCAGAAGAGAACGTCGGGGTCACAATTTGTCTCATTGCTTTCCACTCGGTACCACTCATATTCGCCAAATTTCTAAGCAATGGCTCCCGTTGCGTATCCGTCGACACGGACACTCGATCGCTAAAGAATGCAAAATCCCTTGAAAGTACATTCTTCACTATGTCCAAATCTATCAGCATCAACGTCGGCCTGCGTGCTTGAAAAATGCCGACAAACTTTTCCATTCGGTATTTATTGTAAAAATATTTCAACATGCTGGTATAACTTCGTCGCATAATAAACATCTGACCAAAATTGCCAAATATTGGACATGGTTCCTGATAAGGCACTTTCTTTAACAACCAATATTTCCTTCCTTTTGTAGAATAATGAACAAGGGCTAACAAAACGTTCAGAATAATAAAGAGCGATAAAATAAATAATATTAAACTCAACCACATTTTGAATAAAGTCCGAAATTCACTGTTTCTCACTGAGCACTAATCCAGCCCGTATACGATTTCGAGTGATACACAGGAATGTGCGGTCATGCCGGCGTTTTTTCTTGTGAGTAAACAAATCGATACGCACGCGCGTACAAGCGGTCGACGCGCTCGGCTCGCACAGCGGCTGTGAGGGCGGCCGCGGTCAGTAACCAATTGAAGTGTATCGCCGGTGAGCGCCAAGATAAACCTAGCCCTAGCACACGCGCGGTACAGTCAAGGCCGCGCTTGTTGACGTACTGTACCCGTGACTCGAATATACCCGCACTCCGGATTTTACGACATCCATTGTATTCAGAAAGAATAAGTAATGGGAGGCATATTATGCATTCGATTTGCTAGTCACGGCAGATTCTTTGCAGTCTTACGTCGACGATTGGAACCGACTGAAAAAATGCCGTGCCGTGATAACTGTAGGTTACATGATTAGCACTTAAGAGTAAGAAAAAACATTGCCAAAAACATCACTACTGCCGCAATTCTCGTTTATTATTATAATTGTATAGTGATTATTTTTTTTATATCTACTGCCGAATATTTAAAATCGTGTTCAAAACACGCAGGCAATAACAGTGTCAAACAATTATGAGAACAAAAACGAATGACGATACACATCGATTGTGTCGGATGCGAATATCCAAATACCAACTGAAGCTTGTATGTTTATCCAAACTTCGTTTTTTAGAACAATGCATATTGCAAAATCTTTCTAATATTATGAATGTGAAAGGTTGTTTCATTAAATAAAATGTATTTAAAATTTGTTTACGGTTTAACAGCTTAATACTGTTGATTAACTAAAAGGCACATACAAAGCAAACGAATAAAGAATCCTTATGTAACATTTTAACTTTTACAAGACCACCATTCTCGTAAGAAAATGTACCAGGAATATCTTCTTATGACCACATCTGATGAACGCAGTTAAATTATTTTAGCTCACATTGTACTCCTTAATGATGAGGTACAATCAAACATACGCACGTAAGATTTGATTACATAAAACAAATTGTCCAGGTAGGTGGTCCCAATCAAACACTGGACCCAACAATATTGCATAAATAATTCATTACGCGTTTGTACCAACCCAATAAATCATTACATCGTCGGAGTAATCATTTAATATAAGGACTGTTAATGGAAGCGGCCTTATAATATCAAGGTAGCTATTGACTACAAAAATATTTTAATGATAAAACATAGCGTGGGATGCTCACATGGATTGCCTGATAATTGCTCGCCATGTACCATCACTGAATTAATTATATTAAAATAGACACATGTACGCATAAAACCGTTACGTTGGTACCAAGTAAGCTGCAGAGTCTTATCTTGTCCAAATGAATATATACTTAAGCATTTTCCTAAGTATTTCCACGTAATTTAAGATCATGTGTTAGTTTGCATATTGTTAGATTTGGGAAATGGATTTAGATTAGAGTGATTAAATGTTTTGTATACCTAGCTTTTGAATATACGGTCACGATCACCTAACTGGGTCATTTACGTACCACAATTATATTGCAGAAAATATACTTAGTACATATTCCGTCCTCTTCTTATAGAGACACTTTTTACAAGCTTTTATTTAGTTTCATCTGTTCCGATGTTTGTCTGTAATCAAATCCTGCAAGTTAAATTTGATCCACTTCCCGGTTACCGATTAAGCTTTTACATGCACGTGTAAATCGGATTACAAAATTATTATAGCATGGAGCTGATCTGATAATGGAACCGGAAGGTGGCCATAGGAACTCGGTAGTTAAACGACACAACCCCATCGAGTTTGGACTCGTTTGATTTGTCTTGGCGAGTACTTTTGGTGCTAGATGGTAACTAGGGTCTGATGATGGAGCCGGAAGGTGGCCATAGGAACTCAGTAATTAAGCGACACAACCGCGTCGACTTTACTTTACGTCTTGCCGGGTGGAATGTTTTTGAAAGGTGGTGAGTGGTGGTGGTTTGGTGGACGTGAATATGCGACCCCATCTTTGGGATAATAAGTTCGTTCATTCATTCGTTCCGTTTGTTATAATGTGGATTATGTCTTTGATTAAATGGATGACCCAATGCCAAGCTCTTGCCGAGGGCTGAATGGTATGGGGGTGTATAAACATGTCTTAACGCAAACGTTGCGCCTCAAGGTACCAGGGCGAACCCTGTTGCACTGAAACCCTTATACCCCTACAATGGACCTCGGGGGGATGGACCTACCTTACTACCTATATTGCAACCTTTAGCGACAATTAACTTTCTTTTTTCGTCACAATATTCCCATATCGTACAGTCACGAGCAATAATATGTATACATTGTCACATTTTTCAAAAATATCTAAACTTCTACCATTCTAGAAATACGTGAACAACAATTTCTCCTCAATCACCTAACCATCAAACTGTGTCCAAACTGGGTAAACATTTGTTTCAATTTAATGGCATGGAGTAAATATGTATATACTGTCATATTTACAAAAACTTCTAGTTTTTGAAAATGTGACAATGAATGTACATATAATTATTGCTCGTGACTGTACTTTACACCTTGTATTAAAACTTTGCGATTTTAACACATAACCATTTTTTTTATAAATAAAAGTGTGTTACATTGTGATTGCAAAAGAAAAATAATGAAGGTGTATGCTGAATGTTCTTTAACGTTCCATTATCCTTATAAATGAAGGCAACATAGCACTCAATGAAATAAATACAAGATCTTCCATCTCCGAGCCGTACTCCATAAACTAGGTAAATAGAAATTAATCACTTGTTTACAAAGTTGTTAATGTTTCAGTTCTTGGAATCCTTAACAAAACATTTACTCGTCATATTTATTATTGACTTTAATGAATGTACTAGGCCAGTCTGTCAAAAAGTAACAATAGATGATTATACTCACGTCTGAGTGAGGAGAGACGCGCGCAGCCACCGCAGCTAGGAGGCCGGCGGCGCCTGCGCGGACCACATTAGCTTCGCCTCTCTCCGCGAGGATCCGCGCACCGCACTGAGATAGCGACTCGTCTCGTATTGCTAAAGAAACGTATACCAATCTATATGATAAAATCAACATCTTTGGATGATAGCTATCGTTCATCAATAAGTCAACATTTATTAGTATGTATGATATAGTATGATTACGGTCCTAGTACTAGAAAAAAAATCTAAACGACTTGTATTCAAATTCTAATAAAAAACTGAAGGCAATAGTTCCAGATACAAATAGGATTTTACCGAAACTTGATCCAAAAGAATAAATAACATGATTTATGATATTACTACCCTAAACAATGCGGGCTTATTTAAATGACAAGCTTAGATTTATTTATATGACAAGAACCTATGGTCTGCTTAAGGCTAACCAGTAAGTTACCACAAAAAATTTATTGTTATTATTAATTAAACAAATTTTTCACAAATCTCATGGACATGTAATATTGTCAATTAAATAATTAATTATTTTTTATTATTATTATATAATTTTATATAATCTCAATTATATAACTTCTTCTTCCGACTTTTAAGCTATTTCCTACGGTTGGTTTGTTGAATACAATTATTATTATTTTTTTACAGCGCCAAGCTTGAATAGTCATGCTCACTATAACGTCGCTGGCTTGTCACCTTGGGGGACTGGTCTGCTCTGGTCTGGTTAATTTATGCTTAAATTTTGTAACCATCGTTATTTTATATTTTGGTGTCTGACAAGCCGACTTCATGACATGGTTCAGATGCAAATATGATCTATACACCCTTGTAAAATATGTTGTTGAAAAATGTTACTACCGAGTTTCTTGCCGGTTTCTTTTCGGTAGAAGCAATATTCCGAACCGGTGGTAGATTCATATTATTAGTTGATTTCCCTGTTAAATTGACGATTTATAAGTGTTTGTTTTAAACCTATATATTTGACTTTGACTTTGCTTATTATGTGGTCTCATAGTTACCTTTTTAACTGCAAATGGCAAAGCATTATTTGTCAACATCAAAAGACTAATATCTAAACTGTGAATACAATATCTGAATTTCTATTGTTATTACAACATTTTTAGGCAAGATATTTTAATAACACCTTTTTTATTCAAAATTCTCCATTCACTAAGACCAATTAAAATACATATATTTAATTTACTTATTTATACAGAATGCCAGTGGAAAACATGTTCAAGTTAATGTAGTTCGAAAAATGTATCTAATCTGACTTTCAATTTATTTAAATTCTGATGTTCTCAAACCCAGTAACTTCAGCTTATGCGCACCAATGATATAAAACCAGTAGCTAACCTTGGTGCAAATGCGGCGTCAGCTGCGGGTAGTGCGCGAGCGCCGCGGCGGCGTGCAGCGCCTGCGCGCGCAGCTGCGCGCACGCGCCCGATAGGCACGCTGCCACCGCCTCTACGACCGAACTGCTCCACGCTTCGCACCATCGCTGTCATTTGCACCAATAAAATAATATATGTATTGTATTAACTATCGTAATAAGAATATTTCATTAGCGACTTGTGACGTTTCATCCTGTGCCGATAGACTAAATTGAATTTGTAGACTACGTCCTCCTGTATAATTTTCTTTAGGTATTAAAGTCGTATGAACCAAATCAATCTATTAAGTTGACCAATAAACATGCTTTTTGATTGGGCGGTCATCATAACATTGGCGTTCTTTCATTATTATGTCTAGTGAATTGATTATTTAAACTAATGTATTTGTCCTACAACCTTCCATTTTGTAACCTCAACAGTCGTCAATGTTCAAAGGAAATCAATTTAACTTTAAAGTAACTTTGTATGGCATGGACATTGCATATCTATAGCGCTACAGGCACTGCGTTCATTGAATAAACATGACTTTACTAAACCAAATAATTTAAGACTCCTTCCTTTTATTAACGTTCCCATATAAGTAACAGGCAGAAGCGACCTGCATGTTCTATTTTAACGCATATATTTTTAACAGTCCACTCCAGCTATAGGAAGTAGGTGCAATAAATAAATAGACCGTAATATTTTGAATCATCAATCACAGAATTTATTTTTAAAATACAAGTATATCTGTATATCCAACACTGTTATCATATTTGCCTTATCGAAATAGTGTGCTAAAAGATATTTTTTTTGAGATAACCAAACCACAACAACTTCCCACTATTTTATTTAACGCTGTCCTACATAGAAGAGCGTTCGTATTCATATTAAAATATTTCTTATAACGTAACATGTCATAATTATATTTACGCATACATTATTTTGCTGTTTTTAATTCATTACGTCTAGTATAAGATGTTTGGCCTGTCTAGCTCATTGCTTGTTTGATGATTCATTAATTGTAAATCAATGCATATTATATGCCAGTTTCTATTAATACTAACAATAGCAACAACAACAGTAACACTTAGGTGTACTTACAATCTATTATGCCAAGACGTGAGCATTATTAGGATATAAATGAGTAACATATTTGACCAGTACGTACTTAATATGGGGTAATACGAAAACAATTACATACATATACAACAATTCCCATCTTTATATGTTGATTTAACGATACTCTACAATTATTACATTTATTTTATTTAACCAAACATATTATTATCTCCATATACTCTCTTGGTCCATATGGAACACGACAAAGATGAAAAAAACAAATGCAGTTCTCATGGAATCGCGAACTATTGCGACACTTGACACTTTAGCGAGACACTTAGCACTTAAGTCTTTGTTGATTCATTGCGTTTTCTATGTATTGCGTTAAAATAAGCCATATTGAAGAGTACACATGAAGTTTGTAAAACACTTATAATTCGAATACAGTATGTTATCCGATATTCCAGAACGAATATCTGTTCAATATCAAGAGTCCTCGTGAATTTAATTAGGGATGTCAGTAAAATAATAATTTTAAGTCAATGGGCTAACAGAATGAAGAACGTCCATTATTGAGGTAATACAAAATCATAAATACATTAAACTGACGGAATAGTGAACATATAGTTTGAATATGCGAATAGTGCAATAATACTTCAAAAGATCAATAACGTACCAGAAAATAGTACGAAATAAATATACAAATATTTCTGGGTTCTCGCCACCTCGGCTTATATTATACAGTTAGTATTGTTACTATCACATTTCTAGATAATATTAATAATATTTACATAAGCATATGTTAACTAACTAACTTCACGCCATTACCCTAGCGGGAAGGCAGAGAGAACCGAACGCCATAATGGCATATGGCATGGCATACCAAATGTTGTTAAAATAATAACAAAAGTTACCAAAAATTAGTACATTTATCAATCGTCAAGGCGCGTCGTGCGGTGGTGATGTG
>OX596203.1:10894356-10958757 GCA_951394215.1 Glyphodes perspectalis
TCTTCGCGCTTTGATGGGCGTTCGCAGTCACGTGATAATGGGTATTAAATAACGCAATTTAAATTAATTTTCTTTAATTTATGACAAATAAATATATTCTTATAATGTTCTTATAGGTTCTTAAATACTGCCTTTAATGTATAAAACATAACTTAACGTGAATTGGTCAACATCCCTATTACAAAAAGCAATAAAATACTGTTCATATACTTATTTTAGAAAGAAAGCCCATAGGAGTTTTTTCTCAGTCATAATATATGTTGTACATATTATTTTATCAATGAGTGGCATTCGTTACTTTAAGCAGGCGTCGTAATTTTACAACATTCTTATTATACGGTTCGGTTTGCTACACATAAAATTTTATTGATGTTTTAAAATAAAAACCATTGTGTGTAAAAGCAATGCTACGCTAGTAATACTACGCTGTAGTGTATGTACTATAAACATTACACTTTGAACTTACTTATTTGAAACCACAGAGATACAAACTAACAGATTACTATAATAATTCTAGACGTAAAATAGATTCAATGGACGGACAGGCACACAACAGCGTACAACACGTATGCGATTAAAATAATTGAAATGTAGTACAGGCGCCTACAAAAATACGTTTTTTGACAATAAGGGTTTTCAAAAATACAAAATCCGCCAGATGGTACGAGAGAGTCTAGTGGTCTTATCACTGTCACTATTGGCTCCTTGTTGACAGCATGTCAGTTTGGTCTGACAACTAACCGATGAGGAGGGTAACAAGACCGTACGTCACAGTTACGCCATCTTTTGGATGTTTTAATTCAAAAAACCCTCATTGAAATCGGTAAATTACACATAAGTACATGCGAATAAATATCTAGCTTATCGCATACTCATTCATAAACCCAATACCCGTTTCATAATTCGCTTTTGTTTTAAAGTCGAATGCCAACATGAGAAATGGATATTTAATTATGTTATTAGCATGAATAAAGTGATAAGGATCTAAATCAAAGTATGCTCTAGATATCAGTGGTTCCCAACCGGTGGTCCGAGGAACAAGGCAAGGCCTGTAAAAGTTGATTTTAAATAGACCCAGGTTATTTTCTATGATAACAATAATGAAACGAAAGTGGTCCTAGTCACAAAAAGTTGGGAACCTCAGCCCTACCCGAAAATTTTATTATACATACCTGCACAGGTATGCCTTCCTGGTGCGCTTGCTTCAACAAAGCAAGCAGTGACAGCAGCGCGTCAAGCCGGCACGAATGGCCCTTGCGGCCGCCGCCCGACGCGCAGCCGCTTAGCGCGGACGTGATCACCTTCATGCATTGCACGAGGGTGTCTTCCGACAGCTTGCAGTAGCGCGAGTGCAGGGCGTATCTTACACACCGCATCAACTCGTTTAGGTAGCCTGTATATGGAGTTACAATTGTATGAAAGCTTAAATATTCACTAAATGTGACGGACAATGAGGGTTTTTTGAATTATTTATTAATTATTATATACTAGCAGTGACATATTTAACTCATCGGTGACCACTGATACTAATATTATATTACTACAGGGATATTAGCATTATAAACAATTCATTTAATTCTATCAAATCATCAATCATTTATCTTTGTAAATAAAATAAAACAGAAGCCAAAATCTTTGTACACGCAAAACTTGAAAGAAGCTGCGCCTATTTGCTCATTATTTTTTCGTAATGGACGTACTTGTCAGGACGGGGTTTGTATGAATAGTATTGAAGTTCAAGAGAAATCAAATTCATATTATTACTTCTACACAAAAAAAAATATGTTTAATAATGTTACGTTTTTTTATTGAAAGATCAAGAACTATCAAATCAGCTGAATAAAGTATTTTAACAGTTACCTAAAGCGTGGAAATTTTTCAAGTCGACCCTCTCCAAGCAAGCCAGTAAAATCTTTAACAGGCTCTCCAGCTTGCCACTGTCGTAATCATCATACTCCAACATGCGGACGCATCGCCTCAGCACCTGATTATTTAATTTTTATCATACAAGATCAAAACTAAAATCAAGCTGACACCTCTATTCAATATCTAACAATAATCTAATTTTTAATCACAAAGTAATGAGTTTTATCAGTTATAATCTAATAAAAACCAATGTTTGTAAAATGCAATTAATTAGGTTTTCGGTAAGAATACCTTTAAAATGTTTTTAAAATCATAATCGATAACAAAATATTCATATTAATAAATATGGCATTCAGGTAGAAGTATTAAAAAAGGCCATATACCATAATAATATAATATAATGTCCTCCTAACCGATATCGGTCACGGCGGCTAATCTCAACATGGATTAGCCAACTGTGCAGGCGATATTATAGTGTAAGTGTGTGCGCAAACACATGACCGTAAACAGGTCAGTTGCAGGACCAACGGCATAACGTACTTTCCGAGGCACGGCGGTGATTAAACCGCCAACTTCCTGACTCCAGAGCGTTACCGAGTAACTTCAATATCGAAATAACCAGCCACAAATTTTTGGCCCGACCCGGAATTTGAACCTGGGACCTCTTGGTCCTTAGGCGGCGCATGCTACTACTAGACCGACGAGTCAGTCATATCATTATATACACAGCCGTAAAACAAATTGAGCATACTCATAAGTACCTTTACTATATGTATATGCAGTTGCGTCACTTCAATGCCCTCCTGCGCGGTCTGCTGAGGGAGCAGCTGGTCCCGGCTGAGCAGGGAGATCACTGTAGTGTCGTTGCCGACGAAAGACGCCTTCACCCAAGACATCGTCCCGCCTTGTCAACAAATATCAACATTACTAGCGAAAGACCACAATTCCCTTTGCATAAATTACTAAAATAGTTAAGTATATGAAAAATATACTGTTAAGTATACTATACTATCTACTATTGTAAATATAGACAGAATATGTTCAATACTTTTTATAACAGTTTGATACTCCTCATACAAAGAGTACTGATTTATTAATCGTTTTTTTTTGTTTATTTACCTTCTGTAGGCACATTGTCCATGTAGGCAACAATGTAATGCATGAGTGCCGTCAGCAACGCTGTGTCGCGCGACGACGCGGGCGGCGCGCACAGAAACCGGCGCATATGTTGCCATGGTAACGCAGCGTACTCCTCGGTGCTCACCGACGACGATGCAACAAGGTGCGCGTAACTGTAGGAATAAATATGATGGAGCTATATGAAAATACATATATGAAATCAAATAAAAGCATAGATCGTGTGGAACATGAGATAAATTAGACGTTAGAAATTAGGATCTATAAACTATGCACTTAATATGATATTAAAGTTTAGTTAGTGATTTTTTTGTTGTTATACATAAGTTTGGGCGTCCTTAATAGAAAATTACATTAAAAATCTTTCAAGCCACTTAAAACACGAGTTCTTGGTACTTCACCATAATATGACGCACAAAGCTACCTAACCTTGCAAGTCTAACGCGAGGGGTGCCATTTAAAATTCTCGTCACATAAGTTATTGACCGTAAAACCCGTTGAGCTTGTAAGAAAAAGATTATTAATGTTAAAGAAGCAAGTGAGTATGTAAGTTCCGTGCCATATGGCGTTTGGTTCTCTATGCCTACCCCGCCAGAGAAGTGGCGTGAAGTTTAGTTATTTGGTTGAGTTTAAAATACACACTTTTCGAGGTCGCAAAGCGCGTCGACGACGTGCGCGTGCGCGGCGGCATTCTCGAGCGCGAGCAGCGCGGCGCCGGTGCCGTGCGCGGGGCAGGAGGCGCGCAGCAGCGCGCGGTCGGCGGCGGTGGGGCGCAGCGCGAGCGGCGCGGGCGGGCCGGCCGCGCCGCGCGCCACCGCGCCCCGACCCGACCACGCGCACCACCAGCGCACGCGCACCGCCCGCCGCCACTCCTCCGACCCCCGACACCCATTCTGCGACAAACGGACATCTTGTACATATACAATGTACGCCCGCGCAGGGGACCTCGGGAGAAACGACTCGAACCTCCATCTCACGCCGACTTCGTGCCAGCGTACGCGTCAAATCTACTCGATTGTGTTGAAAAACAGAAACTCACGCGATTTCGACTATTTGGCACGTTGTAATACGGCCAGCATGCCGCTACTGAAATACTACTAGGCTATTTAGAGATACTACTACTACTACTACTACGATTCCTAAAATTGATTTCAAGGAGCCTAAGAGTTCCTCCATAAATTTGATTTAGGACATAGTAACTAAAGAATCATAAAGTTTGGCTTGTAAGAGTATAATTTTTTTACTGCAGGAGTAAAATTAAAAACGTATTACTATAAATTTACAAGTTAGCTGAAACAGTTGACTAAAACACAACTGCATCATAAGCCTTCAAATATTTATAATAAGACAATCCTCACCGACAGAAGAATGTTCAGAATTAGGACTAGTAGCCCAGTAACTGTTGACACTGAAGGGCAGCATCGTGCGCTGAGTGACACAGGCAGGCAGCGCCGGGACCCTGCGCCGGTCCTTATCCAGCTCTTGTAACGCAAAGCCTGACCACGCCACCATCGCCAGAACTTGGGCCGACATACACACGGCCGAATCGTTCGCCGGAAACACTAGGATTACTGGAATAAAAACATATTCATTAAAAAAAGGTAAACATAAAAAAATGGTAAAAATTTCATTCTAAAATATTATCTTCAGAAAAATTACCTCTAAGTAATAATGTGGGTAAATCCGTAATTTTTACCAAACTGTGTCGACTAACGAAACACACGCTATTTAAAATCGACACGCAGCTTATAGCACACTCTGGGAAAGCGAGATAATCGTCCACCAATAGCGACATTCTGAAACAACAAAAGGCAAGTAAGTGTTAAATGTAAAAGATGAACCGAGGCTGTAAGCGACAATCTTAAAATGAATAGTTTTAGAAATAAGAATCAATATGCCAAACTAAAACCAAATATTACTTATAATTCCTTGACTCATTCTGTGTCTGAGACATGCCACACCTCCTCCTTTCATCATATTGAGTAGGAAGCACTGTGCAAATTGTGATACTACTAGGACTATTAAAAACGCCGCACGTCTCTCACCTTAAGGTGGCCACGACAACCTTCAGCCCGTCGCTCTGCAGGAAGGCGTCGTGCAGCTCCTGCTGGCGCAGCAGCACGGCCAGCTGCTGCAGCGTGCTGCGCCGCAGCGAGGGCTCCAGGGTCGGCTGCACGAGCCCTCGGCTCACGTACTCCGAGCCGCGCTCGTCTAGTATTATGTCCTGCTTCAGTATGTCTAAGATTTGTAATAGGCCTGTAGTCTGAAACGAGTGGTGTAACATTTTGAATAATACAATTCATTAACGAGAATGCAAAAATTAAGTTGGTATAAATCATAGTTTAAATATAAAAAAAATATGCCAACCTGTGGATTTTTTGACGGTGAACTATTTTGATCGACGTTGAAGTCCTGCGGCTGAACACGTCTCAACGCGTTCATTAGGACATCCGCCCGTAAGGCCTCTTTGGGCGGCAAATATCTCGCATCGTCTGAAAATTATTCTATTTATAGGAACCTATACCATGTAATATTCATTTACATACATTATATATACAATTCCGTTACACCCTGTAGCATATAAGCATACATATATTAATGTCAACACTTCTTCCGTTCATTACACACCACATGTCACATTCCCTTATAAGGCTCTGTTTTATCTTCAAATTACGTGTTTTTTCGCGCCAGTCTCTTGGTGGTAACTGAAAATCAGAGTTTGCTCTCTGAGCAAGGAAACCACTGAGCTACTACCAATTTGCAACACTGTGCCACACATTATACTCTCCAGTCTGTGCTAACTAATTGAGTTTTCTTTGTTATTTTTATATTTTATTATTTTTTCATGAGTAATTTATGTACCTTCCATTTACTAACTAATATGTATTTTTGTGTGCCTGTTGAATGCAAATATTTTTTTACTTACTTACTTTCATCCGAACCGCAGCATAATCGTATTCTATACTAGAAAACAGAGAATGCTTCTTTTGCATGACATTGGTCTAAAGTGTATGTAGACGTATATTAAGCCGTCAGAACTAATAATGGCACATCAGCAGCCTGCCCGGCTGGCCTGGTGCTCGACTCACCCGGCCAAACCCGTCAGGGACATGACGCGGAGTTGGCTTAGTTTTAGCAGCCTGTCTTAAATTTTTAAACCAGGTTTAATCAGTTAATAATATCTAATTAGTTATAAGAATTGTTCGGAGTGGTTGTACTGACCCAATAAGAGGCAAAGCGCATGAGCGGCGTCCAGCTGTACGGCGACGCAGCGCACGAACAGCAGCCGCGCCAGCCCTGCCACCGCCTCCGACTGGGACACGCCCATGCACTCTGCTATGTCCGCCTCCAGCGACTTGCAGATCGCTTTACCTACAAAAGGCAATTACGTAACATTCTTTTACTTCTGTCAAATGTTGCCCTATATTGGGGAAATCACAATATTGGCACATTCGTACCAACTGTGTTCCTCGCCTAGTATATCGTAAAAGGCGGCTAGCCACTTGTCGACTCTGCCTGCTTCTTATGTATCAAAAATCTTTATGTCGTTAAAACGTTTCTATACTTTAGAACTAAATCTTCATCATTGTCTTGATAAACTTAAAATAAAAAAGTTTTTAAGTTTTTTGACAAGAGATCTGACATCATCTGGAAATTCAACCTAAGCTTCATGCATCTGTAGATCGGATCACAGGAGTGACTTTTATTATACTCTGTTCTTCCCTACCCTAAAGAAAATTAACTCATAGTTTAACATTGTTTTACCCACCCAGCAGAGTGTCATGTTCAGCATACACATGTAACAATGGAAATACTGGTAACAAGCTAGCCAGCAGTCGCCACCAGCAGGATTCGCTGAGGACCATCCGCCCTCGGAGGAGATACAACATTATTTCATTTGCACTAGTTTCCACCTAAAATAACAAATAATAATTAGGAACTTATCACTCTAGCAAATCGAAAGCGACTTCCCACCAATTGAGGTAGGTACATAGAACAAAATAAAGAAATTTTCTTAAGGTATAAAAGAAAACAATCTGAACACTTACTGGTTTTATTTTAGAAGACAGGCCATGACAACATATTTCCGTCAGCACACTAACATCACAAAGCAGCGTAAGACACTTCTCATTTTCAGCCTGGTTCTCCTCTTCCCCAACCAGGACCAACCTCACCATATCAACAATCATCGAGTAGAACTTCGCACAGACCCATTCCACATTATGTGTCATCAGGACTAACGCTATGCTGCGGGCCATGGCCCAATCGCTGTCATCCATGTTGAAATCTTTTGTTTTTTTAAAAAGAATATCAGCTACATCAACCAAGTATGTTTCGCTCATATGCAACTCCAACGCGGGAAGGGACTTTTTTATGACACCAAAGACTTGTTTATTGTTACGGCAAGAGTTTTTATTCTTCATAAACTTCACGGCGTCGTCCATGGCAGCCGTCAGTTTACTCAACTCGCGGTATTTGCATTTGTATTCGTGGTCGACTGATGTTTTGGCAGTCTGCAACAAAAGAAATAAAAAAATAACATAACTCTTTAGGAGTTACAATAAATCGGTTATCACACGACAAAACACGCGTGAGTAGATACGTAAATCTTGGTTCGGATAAATCTTCATATGTCAAAGTATGAACAAGTCTTTCTTTGTATGTTGTATAGTAGGTAGATTAAGCACGAATATCTTATGTTAATTATCATCGTCGATACGTCAATTGTTTGTATTGTTATGAAACAAAGAAAACAATGGAATACTTCTCTTTAGCCTAGTATTTGAAGTTAAAAACAACATGGATCAAAGTAAAAAACAAACCAAGTTATACCTGCTCCAAAATATTCCTGAAGGAAATAAGTCCGAAGTTTGGTCGCCTTAGGCTAAGACCGCATCATGTTCCTAGCGTTACCCGTAGTCGGGGTCCGCATTTAGCAAAGATTCTTGATTTATCGAGTCTAGTAATTTACTTTGATGCGACTCAGATTGCCGATCAGATTGTCGTAACCCGATAGAGGAAGCAGATAATTTTGAGTTATACACATCCTATTGAAACATACTTATATCATATCCATAGTTGTGTGAATGTGCAACTTTTATTACTATTTCTGCCTTCACCCCTGATCATGTGGCATAAATATGTATCTATATACATTTAAAAAAATCAGAAATGTCCAGATTGGATTCACCGCCCCTCCCATATGAGGCGGGTGTCCTTACCATTGAACTACCTCCGCTCATAGGCTTGAACCGACATTGATTGATGTGCGACACAGACCTGCAAAGCCAAGCTGATCCCGTCAGCCAGGTGCGGATACAGCAGCTGCAGCGCCGGGTCCAGCTGCGCGGCCTGCAGCGCGCCCACCAGCGCGGCGGGCGGCAGCGCCGAGCGGCGCGCCCAGCGCAGCAGCGACGACGCGCACGCCACTAGGCGCAGCCACGCCGTGCGCCGGTGACACTTCTCTGGTTCTTCTGAATACGATTGGCTGAAAGCAAGTGAATTTTTTATATAGGTACAACCTACACCTAGCTCTCGAAATCCGTTATAGATTTTTACTCTTTACCTGTTGATGTTGATATTTGAGATTATGAATGTTAGGCTAATTCGTAATCCAATTGTACAACATAAATCCTGAATCCCCCAATCTCACTTATTAGCATCGGAACATTTTTTTTTTAAATTAATATGCGATATTAGCTTAATGGAAATAATTTCCAATTATCATATCAATATTTCAGTGAACAGATAGAAATAATTGTAACAGATAATGATGTAATAAATGTACTACTTGTATTTTAATACTCTAATACTCACTTATACTTCGTTAAAAGATCCCCCAGCAAGCGCATCACCATGCAGCTCTTGTGGGCCACATCCCTGTGCGTTTTGGTGGAGTGGTCCATGCTCCAAAAATCTTCGCTGACGCAGTCCAACAGCAAATTAATCAAAGATTCTACAAGGTCGAGGCAAATGTTGAGTTCTTTCTAAAAGGTTAAACATAACCAATTATAATGAAATTATTATTA
The DNA here is from genome assembly GCA_951394215.1 of Glyphodes perspectalis. Taxonomy (NCBI): domain Eukaryota; kingdom Metazoa; phylum Arthropoda; class Insecta; order Lepidoptera; family Crambidae; genus Glyphodes; species Glyphodes perspectalis. Next base: position 10,903,389 of record OX596203.1, read on the forward strand.
AATACTACTTACTAACTGAACGACTACGATCAGAACTTCATAACATAACTAACTAGATGATTATAGCAGTAATGCTGATTTTCTCGCTGTTTAAACAGAGATATTTCGACGAGTTAACTAATTAGAATACATATAAACAAGACATCAGTCTTGTTTATATTCTGAATGTTGCATTTCTAACTAACTAACTAAACTTCACGCCACTTCCCTAGCAGGGTAGGCAGAGAAAACCGAACGCCATATGTTGCATTTCAATAATAAAAACACTTACTAAGTTCAATATCTCCGTCGTACTCGACTCCACGGACACGACGCTCCGCGCCATGGCAGCCATGACGGCGTGGAGCGAGTCGAGGGCGTACACGGGCGCCGGCAGCTGCCTCAGCGCCGCCAGCCCGTCGGCGCCGGCGGCCGGCTCCAGGTCCGCACTACTCGCCATGCGCTCTAGTTCCGCATTCGTGTCGTCAACCAGCTCCGATTGTTCGTCTGGAAGCTGTTCGAGAACTTCTTATAAACCCATATAATTCTCATGTTACGGTGTGTCACAATATTTTTTGTGCATTAGGTAGATAGATATAGTTCCTAATGTGATTTTCACCCTCCTAATCCCACCGCCCTTTTTATCTCGAGTTAGGGCGGTACGAAGTTTGTATGGACATCTAAGTGGAATAATAATAAAATCCTTCTAACCAATTTCGTTCAATCTCAAAAAGGATCAATTAAAAGGTTCAAAAAGGTTTAGATTAGTAGATATTATAGTGCACAAGTGTCTGCGTAAACACATGGAATTCTCTGTTACTTCACTTTCATAATTCAGTAAGACCTTAATACTATATTGATAACTTGTATTACATTGCAGATTGTAATAAAATGCTAAACTAATATAAATAAATAAATAACAATACATACAATAATTTAATTCATATTATTTATAAGCTAATCTAAAAGTAGGTACATAGGTGCCGCCTAAAAGAAATAAATCTATAATGATGTCGTACTAGGTACTTGCTGTATTACATGTAACAAAAAATTACTAACTACATAATATATAATTGTAATAGACAACTAAAAAAATTTGACTCTTATTCTATCAGGCAGAACCCACCTTGCTGTTGTCATGAATTAAATCAATACAACACAGCTCCAGAAGTCTCCTACGTAAGGCCTTTGTGATACACAGAAGAACCTGCAGCGCTTCACCAGGTCGATTGCCATGATTACCTTCAGCTATGGCCAGCAAATTCTATGGAAAAACATAATAAATAAAGTACCACACTAACACAGTATTTTTCAATCTTTTTGAATATGCGACCCTTTACAGGTATAAAATTTTGGGCCCCCTTTGTGTGTAGAAGTTTGCTAGTTTTCTCTTGCGGCAACCTTACAATAATGGCTCCACGACCCACAGATTGAAAAACGCTGCACTAACCATAAACATGGGTTCATGATGGTGGCTGATCCCAGGTAAAGGCAGAAAATGCATATGTGAAGACTTTGGCTTTTTTTAGGCCTTAAACTTATTAAAATATATGCTCCAGTAATAATACAAAATTAATCTTTTGGATATATTTAGATAAATACAAAATTTATCTTTTGGATATATTTAGATAAATACAAAATTAATCTTTTGGATATATTAAGATATTATTTGATTTATATTGTAAAATTAAAAAATTGTTACTACAAGAATATACATAGCAATATTGCTTGGTTAGAATATATGTATATTTATTAAAACTTTGCATTAAAAATGACTTATTTTATTTTTTTTAGTTTTTGTTTTATCAGTTACAATAATTTTGTTAAATTCAAAATGTTTTACCATTATTATAGCAGGCCTGTTTAAAAATATTTCAGCAGGAAAATCCCTTAAAAACACATCACGAATGAATCTACAACATCTCCGCACAGATTTCAGCAATTTCAATGCATCCTCAATTAACAGCATTGTTTTAGAATCTGAAGTACTCAGTTGAACCCATGGAAATAAAAGGACATTTATTCCATTCTGTACTTTGGACCTAAGCAAAAAAACATATAATTAGTATTCAATCTTCTATAAATCAGCGAATTAGGAGTCTATGTTTAATTTATGTAACCAATTAGGTACATTAAGTTATAAATAAATGCATAAAATATATATATCTTCCTAACATTATATCCCGTGCTTAGACGGGGTCCGCTTAGACCCTGATCCAGGATTAAACAAGTCTGGTAATTACAGTGAAGCGACTGCCGATCTGACCTTTGTAACCCTAAGATATGGAAACCAGACAATTTTTTGGATCATGTTACAAATCCGAAGTTGTTTGAATTTGCAGGTTTCATCACGATGTTTTCCCTTACCGTCCAGCTAGTAGTATAAATTCGTACATAGATTTTAAAAAATCCAAAGGTACATGCCTGGATTTGAACCCGCACTCCTCGGTTAAAAGGTGCATGTTCTTACCATTGAGCTACCACAGCTCCATACATAAAATAAAATTAAAATATTTATTAAAACAAGAAGAATATTTACTTACAAGTTTATGCTCCTGATTTCAATTTCTTCACTTGATATTGATGCCTGATTTGACAACTGAATATTGCTGTCTATATTATAATAGCCACTATTTTGACTGCTCTCAGAACTAAAAGTGTATTTCACACATAAGTACTTTAACATTTATTTGTGAATTTATGTAGTAAGTACATAAATTTTAGCAGTAATACAATTTTTTTTAACAATATTGTAATAATAATTAATAAGTAATAAAAAACATATATCAAATTATAAATCACACAAACCTTGTTATTGAAGGCAAATTGAGTCTTGGAACGGCTACATTGTCCTCAGATTCCACTGTATTTAAAAAACGCAATGTTTCCACCAGGTCATCATATGCTTCCAAGGCTCTAGCATCAACTAATTGATGTTTAATTTTATCTAAATTTATTAACATATTTCTAATTCCAAATTCTTTAGCAATATATGTACCAGCTTTCGTCTAAAAAAAATATTATAAAATGCAACATTCCAGAATATATAATGTACCAATTAAAATTATTATAATTTATCTTATTGTTTGAGTGATAAAAGCTCACCTTTATGGTTTTAATGAAGAGTTCAAGGGCTTCATATTGTAACGTAGGTTGTGGATTGAGAAACCAATTCAATAAAGCTTCAATCAATTCTCTTGTGCATGACAATTCATCTTCCAGCTCCCAACCAAGTCCTATCTTGGCTATGAGTAACTTTAGAGAACGTTCCCGAATTTCTCTAAGGGGGTGATCTAGTTAAATCAATAAAAAAACTTAATATTAATTCTCTACGTTTCATTCACGGACTAGTAAAAGTTTTTTAACAAGTCCGCGGTTTTATTATAAAATATTTACTTAATTGATTGGACTAAACAAGAACCATTTTTATTCTACCACTGATGAATTATATTGTAGATATGATTGATTGAATTTAAACAGGCGACTTACTCAGTTTTGTTATGTAGATCGATAAAACCTGCGATGAAGTCATATTTCCAAAAAAATCAATATTGTAATAAACAAATTAAAATTGAAACAAACAGTTTACATGTTTAAATTTTTGAAATTGTTATTGATTATTTGACATTGTGACTTTTTACAGCTATATTATAATTAGCAGAAGAACACAGTTTTATACAGCCAACACAATCTCCAATTACATTTTTTTCTATAGCTATCTCACTTACTCATTGCATTTGGTTGCGCAGGGCATAGCTTATTATTGATTTTCCTCTACAGAAAGAAAAAAAACAATGTCAAAATGACTTCTGACAGTGACATTTACGTTTGATTTCAGCATTTTTGTATCGACGGCTTTTCCTAAAGAATTGTGGATAGAAATATAATCTGAAAAAGAGATTAATTTAATGTTCCTAGCGTGCTTTTTTGCACTACAGTAAAAAGTAAATTAGTTTCATTAATAATTCAAATAAGTACTGACAATTATACGTACATACGTATTATTTATGTTTAACGCCACAACTATGTTTCTCAATTAAAAATTTTCTTTTCCAGATGGCAGATATTAAGTCTCTATTAAAAGAGGCAAGAAAACTTATAGATGAGAAAAATTACAAAGACGCCCAAGAATGCTGCAAAAATATTTTAAGAAAAGACAAACAAAATTACTTTGGATTAGTTCTGCTTGGAAAATCATTACAAGATTCAGATCAAGCTCCTCTAGCGTATCAGAAAGCTATATCAAGTAAGTCTGACCACCCATTAGCATGGCAAGGTTTGGCTAACTACTATGAGAGAAAAGAAGAAGCTGCTGATAAAATAAAGCTATTTGCAATTTATAAAGAAATCTTAAAATTACAGATTGAAGAGGAAAAAGCTTTAGAAATCATAACTAAGTTAGGTCAACTAGGTTGTTCCTTAAAAAATAGTGAATCTATTAGTATCCTTGTGACATTAATCAAGGAAAATCATAATGAAAAACTGAATACTTCCGCAGAGATGCAGTTGTTAGAACTTTTGAAAGCTAATGTTTTGTGTGAAGAAAAAAATATTGAAGATGTTTTAAAAATTCTTCATAATATCTACAAAAATGATCCAAAAGAAACAATAGAAATTATTTATGGAAAAGTTATTATGCAAAAGAGTGATTTAAGAAGCGCATCTGAAGAAGTTATTGGTTTAGATTTTTTCTCTGAAAATGTAGTATTGAGGGAATGGTTTTGCCAATATCTATGTATAAAATATATTGAAAAGGGTTCATTTTGTAATTTAGATATTGACAAATATATTGAAAGAATTACTGAAGGTGTGCAAAATTCTAAGTATCCCAGTTTATTAAAAAGCATTATTTCTTATGATAAGGGCATGTATTTAGATGCCTACAAGCAATGTGTACCATTAATTAACTACCAACAAGCTGATGTCACTGAGGCAACTTTGGTAATAAATTGTACTATTAAGTTGAAGAAGTGGTCAATTACTCAGAAACTGGCTACAAATTTCTTAAACAAAGTGAGAGATAATAAGTTTAGTATTGAACTGAAGAAGTACTTATTCATTTCTCTAATAAAACAACAGAAATGGAAGCAAGCTTTATCTGTAGTGAAGGATCTACCAACAGAATATTTTGATACTAATGAGCTAGCTGCTCTTGCTGAATGCTATATAGAAAATGGTGAGAATGCCGAAAAAATACTACAACTCTTACATAACACTGCCTATTATACACAAATTAAAGCTCTAAGCCTATTGAGACAAGGAAATTACCATGAAACTGTGGCTTTTCTTGCCGATGCTCAATCAAATCCTGACAGTAGTAACTTGAACCTTTACTATTTAGGGAGAGCTTACTGGGAACTTGGACAGTATGATCAATGCCATATTAACCTATTAAAATCTGCAAAATTTAACTCAGAACATGCTGAAACATTCTTTTATCTTGGTAACTACTATTTTAAAAAGGATGATCTGCAAAAAGCTAAAAAGTGTTATGAAAAGGCTTACAATTTAAATGATAACAACAGTGATATAGTAAAGCATTTGAGTGAACTGTACACTACGTTAAATCTTAAAGAACTTGATTTTGAGTTATTAGCAGCAGCAGAAAAAACAACATTGTCAAGTGAATCTTGGCTGCATTTCAGATTGGGATTACATTACCTGAGTAGAAGAGAATGGGAGAATGCCATTATTAATTTTAGAAATGTTATTAAGGGTAATCAGAATGATGTTACAGCCTTTGAGTGCTTAGCAGATGCATATTATTCCCGTGGATCTTTCACATCGGCCTTAAGAGCATATAACAAAGTTATGACAATGAATCCAAACAAAAGTGCCCACTGCCTTACAAGAATAGGATACATTTATTCATTATTGACACAATATGAGGATGCTATTGTTACATTTGAAAAGGTCTTAAATATAGATGATTTATCAATTCTTGCATTAAAAGGAATGGCTGAAACATTGATTAGAATTGCCAAGAAAAAAGTAGCCGCGAAACTTTATGGCAGTGCCAGAGATTGTGCACAGAAAGCTGTAGACTGCATTTTGAAAGCTCTTGCTAAACAAAAACACTTTACTTGTTTTTGGAAATTACTGGGTGACACTCTAATGTTTATAACTAAGTTGCCAGATAAGTATGCCTATGTTTATATAACCAATTCTTTTGATAGTTCAAATAATAGTGAAGTTATAAAAAAAGTAAAGATTGATATTTTCCCACAAGCAATTATATGTTATTCCCATATTGCCAAACAAAAACAACAATTGACATCATATGATTTAGCATCTGCTTATCTTGCATACTATCATGAAACGAAAAAAGTAGCTAACTGCCACATATCCTCTAATCTGGCTATAGCTTGTGTCAAAGAAAAACCTAACCTTTGGCGCAACTGGAATCTACTGGGCAAAATTTGTCTTTTTATTAAAAAATATGAAATTGCACAGCACTGTTTTATAAAAGCTCTACTAGTGACTCGCAAATGGTCTGTAGCAAAAATATGGTGCAATCTGGGGACATTATACTTGAAACTGAAACACCACAAGCTAGCCAACTATTGTTTCTGGCGTGGACAATCAACATTACCATCTTATCCTCAGAGCTGGATTGGCCAAGCTTTAATTGCAGAAGTCATCCGTGAGGAAGAAGCAATGGACCTATTTAGGCATGCCTCTCGTCTGGGCTACCATCCAGAGAGTGCTCTTGGATATGCTGATTGGGTATGTCGAACTTTGAAGAATAACAAGTACAATGAAGATGCAGAATACAAATATGTTATAGAAGGCCTATATGCAATAAATTATGCTATTGATTTAGTTGAATGGTTCTCTAATTTTGAACCTCATAATGCCTGTGCCAGCAATGTTCTTGGAATTCTACAAGAAAGAAGTGGATTAATCCGAACAGCATTGAAATCATATGAAAAAGCATTACAATATGCAGAGGATGATAAAAAAAACATTGTTCTCTTAAATATTGGCAGACTTTTGCTTCGAATGGAGAAGTATGATGAATCTATCAAAGTATACAAAGCTATAACTGAAGCCAGTTTAAATTCCACCTGTGGTTTAGCACTTGCTCTCTTCAAAAAAGGCCTATATGAAGAGTCTTATTCTGTATATGACACAGCTTTACATTGGCTGAGTAATGATGATGAAGAGAAAGCTGATCTACTTGTTGCTATGGCTGGTATAATGTATATGTTCAAAGGTGCTGATGATGCTAAAACAATTTTATTCCACAGCATCCAAGTTTCACAGAAAAAACCAACAGCATACAGTTTATTAGGTATTTGTTCTTTAGGTTTAATACATTCAGAACCAAGTATAACCAAACTGGCTTTGAGCGAATTGCAGAAGTATGAAAAGGATAGTAGATTTGGCTTTGACATAGGATTCTTGAAATCTTATCTTCTGGTATGTGAAGGGAATATAGACCAGGCTATAAAATTGTTGAGTGATTCCCTTCATGATCATCCAAACAATGCTCTGTTATGGTTTTGTATGGCCGAATATTGCCTAAAAACAACAAAAGCGAAGACTGCAAGCTGTTGCGCCCAAAGGGCTCTTTGTTCGGCTCGTTATGGTGATTGCAATTGTGATTCTGCCAAAATGGTTTCTACAGCTAGTATTGCTGAACACATTGCAGGAGACAAGCAGAAAGCCTTCCTTTTAGCCAAAGGAGGTTTGCATATGTATCCTCATCACCCAGAAATATGGGCTGCACTTTTATTTTCAATTGTATCCCATAAAATGTGGATAGAAAGAAAAGATTGGATAATATCGGCTGCTGGTCATATGAGAAGACACCTAGAAATCTCACGACCACTAAGCAGATGGGTCAGTTTGCTTGAAAAAAAGTTGAGCAAGTAAATTAATTTAAAATGTTTTTTTTTATAATGATAATATTTTTTTCTTCATTTATAAAACTCAATGAATGGAGGCAATGCAATGCTTGTTTCATTAAAGGTCTTAGAATGTAAATCCCCATTTACATTCTGAGATAGTTAAAAGAAAAAAAGAGGAAAGTTTTGTAGAAAAAACCTACTACTACTAAGCAGTAGTAGTACTACAAAACAAAACTATTACTGGTATTATAGTAGTAAAAGTTTTTAGTAGGAGTTTTCTACAAAACTTTCAGTGCAAAAATACTGTTAATTAAATTAATTACCATTTAAATATTAATTGAATAGAGTACTTATATACTCAATTACTATGTATGCTTTTATAAAATGCTTTTTTACTAACATTTATGAATGGTTGTATAAGAATAAATGAAATGTTGATTTTATTTAAAGCAATTTTATTGTTTTTCGTTTTGTATAAAATTATCTGGTACCCTTCTATATACAGCAAGGAACTTATCTCCATTATTACGAGTAACTTTTTGTCCTTCTTCTGAACTTTCATACAACTTGTCTACTATAGGATCAGAATGCTGAAAAAAAAAAATTATAAGTAGAAATACATAATTTCAAACAAATAACGATAACTTTTGACGTAAGGCTCTGAAGGAGTCTGTTGAATTATTTTTTTTAATTTTAAACACTGCGTGCATCTCACGCATTTTATGAATATGGTATTTTACTATAGTACTTTATACCTAAAGGATTCTATTAAATAGGTTCAACCTAATATTAAAATACCGAATATCATGTTTCAAAAATGAATTTCATAATATTATCTGTAATAAATATATTTAAAAAAGTTACAATTATAGCAATCATCACAAGACTAGTTTGACAGAATGTAAGTTTTATCTACCGAATCGATCCGAATATGACGTCATTTCGACACCATATTATAATATATATAATTATAGTTTATGCAAACTGAATGTCAACTTGTAGCACTTCAGCGGGAAAATGTATACAAGTTGTTATAAAATGTCGTTTTGTCTATAAATTAAACTATTTAGCTTAGAAAAAAATATGTAAATTCTGTGCCTACCTATATTGTGAAAGTGGTTTAAAAAATTTGTAAAATACCCTATTTTGAGTTGGAATCAAACAATCTAGAAATTTTTGTATGTTGTCTAAAATTAGCAACTTTTTTTTGTTGTGTAAGAGTGGGACCCATTGATCAGTATAATAAATAGGTACTTATTTATAAATTAAGTAAAAATTCATACCAAGTCAGCTTCAGTTATTCTTTCAAATAGGGGATGTTCATCAAAATGCTGTACCATCCAATCATGTAAATCTTTTACATCAGTAATGGTATAAACAATACCCTGAAATAACAAAAAATAAGTGAATGACAATTGATGGAATAAGTTTATTTAATTAAAAACAATGTATAAATAAAAAATCAATATAAAAAAATTTTGCATATTTACATTTTGTTTGCATTTTTAATTGAGAATGTTGAACCTGTTGGTAATTATTTGTCAAATGAATATGCTCAAATATATGGCTAGCACCCAACAAATAATACATGCAGACCGTCAGTGATTATGGAATATACATATCACATACCATAACATATTGCCTATAAAATGAATACATACTTGCTCAGCTAAAACATAGGCATATTCAGAAAGGAGCCATTTGTTGATTATCCTCCACTTGTGCTTTGCTTTCTTAAAATGTGGGTCAGGATATAGGAAAAACATTTTCTTCAACTGAAACACATAAAATTAAATTATAGCATAATAAAATCATGAAATTATATATTCTGTGTAACACACATAATAACAAAAATTATCTAACCTGGCCTTTGTGGAAAAAGTTTGGCAAGTACTTCATAGCGTTTGTTCTCAAAACTGCAATGTTGTGATAATTTTCAGGATCTTGAACTCTTAATGCTTTGATGCGATCATTGACATAGTCGGATACTTTCACTCTTATCTCCAAACCCAACATAAAATTATCCGGAAACATAGGTGATAAAGTAACTGCAAAAATTAGAAAAGAAGTTATATTCAAGACTCAATGGCAGATTTGGATGATATGGCCTTTAGAAGGTCTGATTTTTTTCAGCAATGAAAAAAAATTTTCGTTCTTTCTTTCTTTCATATACTTACTTTAATATGTACATACCTAAAAGTCCCCCATATCCACAACCAACATCTAGAAATTCTACATTCTTATCTTGGTGTTTCTGATCTTTTAAGATTGGATATAAAGTGGACCAATCATACTCGTCAGGGTGTGCTGGGCTAAAATCAAAATTCAAGCATTTAAAAATTTATACTAAACGCAAGCAATATATATTCTGGTATTTAGATTTTGTACAAAAAAGACCATAACAATTAATTAAGTCACTTAAATCTATCTTACTATTCAAAACAGTGATCAGCGATAGGGTTAGAATGTGCACGTTGGCGGTAGTATTTCTTTTGTGGCAATGCCATACTTATTTTAACTTTATAATGAATTTATGTTGTAGTGTGTTTTCTTTAAAGCGCCATAAATGTTCAGGTAAATATTCTAATAAAATTTAATTGTTTGGATGTGTTCAATCACAAACTTTAAAATGTTATAAATATTTTTCAATCAAAACCAAATGTCAGTGAATTATATTTCACCGTTTATCACTGTCAATGTCAAATATTTTCAAGTAGCTGCATTGGACTATCCATTGAAGTGAAGCACATAATATTTATGCTGAAAAGACAGGCTTTTAAATTCTTTAGAATATATGCACCCTGCCAATTCCCGTTTCAATCAATTTTGTAATTGATTTGGTTTAATAATTATTAATCTCCCTCAAACCATAATTGAGGTGGTAGATATAATATTTGTAGATTTTCGAACGTTATTGTCATCATGACAATTGACAATACACTGACTGACAGGCAGACTGTCATCCACCTCAATTTGAAAATCGATGGCTTTGTGAAAAAATGCATCGAATGTATGTATTTCGGAATAGACTTTACTAAAAACAGTGATTATGACTAAACCGGAATGTTATGTTAATTATGATAAAATGTGAACATTGACTATTGTAACGAAATATCTCAGGCTACTTGCGAATTCAGGTATGTTTTTCTATCACATTCTTTTGTACCAGTATCGCATAAAATTCATTATATTATCTTGAGCTTTTTGTTAGAGAAAATCATTTGATTTGTAGCTATAGATACGCTTTTACCAATTCCTATAAAATGCGTTAAATTATTAGTGATATTTATATTCATATAATTCCCAAGTTTTTCACTCCAGTGATTGTCGTCATTAAAGTATTTTATTCATTCATTGTTTTATTACATGACTATAGAAGGCACCTTACGATGTAACAACATTTCATACATGAACAAAGGAACATAACCTTTTGTACTTTCGTATATGTTAGCAGTTTCATACACTAATCAATTATTTAATATTTATTTTAACTGTATGTGGAATCTTAAGTTAATATTTACATAAAGAAATTTAAAATATGACTATAAATTGGTTAAATTGTTGAAAATTAAATTTTTCTGTTTTACTTATTATTATTTTTTATTTGTATTTATTTATTTTTGAAACTTGATTACTACCTAGGTGCTTAACTATTATTTTAAAAGACATAAAAAGGTTACTAGTACTGGGCTATTGAAACTGCAGTTGAACAGATTACATTTTATAATAAAAAATTTACTAAAGTCATATAATAAATTTGATGTGAAATTTGCAACATTAAAGTTCTTCAATTAGGTACCTTTTGATATTTTGTACCCAAGAGCATGGTATAAGTTTGTAAAAAGTTGATATTTCTTGTTTTGATATCCATGGTTTATCCTGGACCTTAGTTATCCACAATTTATAATATGGAAAACCACTTTGATATACTTACTTAAGTTGTCTCTAATTTACTGTAAGACATAACTTCATGTTATTTATTCTGAAATAAGATATATTCATAAAATATTATTTATCTCCCTAAGTTTTTGAAACTAGAACAGTACTTAAAAAGATAATACTCTAGCCTGCAATTAAATGTTGAATTTCTCTGCAATATTTTGAAAAGAAAAAAAATTAAATACCTAAGCAATTGCATTGCATAATTAATAATGCAGATAGGGTTTAACAGTTTATTTCAATAAATTCATAGTGTAAACTAGTGCAATTGATATGCGTTCGGCACATTGAATCTGCCGGCGATTCGGCTGTCGCCAGTTGTTTTGACGTCGAGGCCCACGTGCGCCCGCCACCGCGCCGCAGTCTGTCGCCGGCGCCGGTCGCGCCGCACGCCGTCCGCGTGCTTCTCCTTGTGTTATCATTCCGTTTGCGAAATGTTATCAACACTCTTTGTGCCACATAGCTCTGTATACAGTGTCGCTTTGTTGTCAATTGTGTAGTGCGTGTTTTCGAAATGAAGAAAGAAGATTCGCAAAGTAGTTTGAGTAAAAGTGAGGGCGGCTCGAGGCCGGTGCGATTGCTTATGGATAGCGTGTCGTCTGATGAGGGACCGGAGACTGAGCGGCTCCTCGCCGGGCAGCTAGCGCCGGCGGTCGTGGCGGCGGCGAGCCCGCGCCGCGAGTCCCTGACGGTGCCTCCCTCGCCCACTGACTCCCGCAAGAAGCACCACCATAGGCACCACCACTACAGGAGCCAGTTGCAACATCTCATCCATTGGAGAGACATATGGGGAGGGGAACCTCATAAAGTCCATGAGGTACTATTGCTTCTATACATTATTTGTGTATGTTAAAATATACCTACTATTATTGTTAGCATGATATGTGATTAATTACTTACTTATGAATAAATGTCAATGTTACATGGAATAACAAATTCAAATATGCAAAACATCTCTTATCTATCATTTGCAATAAAATGTAAATTTGTATCACATGGTCTCATTGTTAGTTATAAAGAGAAATCATTATAGAGTAAAATACCTACACAGAATCACAATTATCAATATGAATGTTGAAGGCACATCAATTCTCAACTTGTTATTCCAAAGGTTAGTGTCGTATTTTATATTGTACATAAGGTTTTTGTATTTGTAAATGTTTGTGAGAATATGGTCTTGACTTACTTTCCCGATTTTCGTACTGCAGTTTAAAGAACCGTTTTGCATCTTACCATGACCCAGTAATACTTGAATGTAACCACAACTGACCACTGTCGTAGTATTTGAATAAGTAAGCACGATTTCTTCCCTTTTTTCTATTTTTAACAAAATAAGTTGTTCATATTTTTATAATTAAGTACATTCGGCTTGGGATAGAATGCATTTTTCTACTTTTAGAAAGATATGTCCCAGTCAACAATTTACCAGTCCAACACATTACTTAAACTCGCAAATTCGTGCATACATTATGAATGGCATTGCCATCGGTATATTTTTCCTCATTATTTTCCTGTTTTACAAAGTTCTAGTGTTTTGACTAATGACAACATATAACCGCCATCATGGTTCCACGTATCCTAATACCGTAGCAGTAAATACCAAAACCTAACTCCTTACCAAACACTTCGGTATGAATGTCAACATGCGTGCCGTATTTCTGTCTGCGATTAAGTACCTACACATCTACTAAACACTACGTATTGACACAAAGAACACGCACTCTCGTTACACGTGTTGTTTAAGGTAACCCTACTGCGTGATTCGAAACCATCCAAATGAACTTCATTGTAGGCACATGACCTTGCCCCTATTTTGGGCTAGCTAATAAGGCACAATCTATTGACCTTTTCTAATATATAACGCGGTGCTGTTTGTAACTAGAACTCCGAGGACATCGTCCAATTTGTTTTAAGTAAAACTCAAATAGGAATAAATGAAAAAGGAACTCGTTCTGTCGTTATATTTGTTTAACCCATTGTAAAAAAGTTTGGAACGCCGAATTCTAAATGGGCAAAGCCACTTGCAAAATCTAGTAGGGAATATGCATGAAAAATATTTCAGCTATTTAAGCTATTATTTTAAGCGTATACTTCACTACAATAATGTTCGCAGATAAGGGGGCTTCCCTTGCTGATTCAGTTGGTAAATACGTTTTTGCCGTAGGTTAAATCTAAATAACGAGTTTATTTCCATCGCTGTCTAATTGCAGACTGAAAGATGTTGGTTTCCGAGCAATAAATTACCGCGTCGTACTTTTTACTGTAAGTAAATAACTGTGTTTTCTGACTCATTCGTGGATATTCGTTGTGTATAGTCAGTTGGTATAGCGTTGAATAAAGCTATCTCCTTAACTGTACTGCGTCGAACAGCTGTAAACAAAAGGTAGCGACATCGCCTACAGACGCAGCGCACAGCTGTATGCAAAACATGTTACGCACAACACAGTTCCTCCACCGCATTCAACTAAATTACCAGGAACAGGCCGCGTACATCAATTTAATTCAGCCAATTGAACCCGGACGTCTAATGTGAACAGATCATGCACGCGACACGCTCGATGCTATCATAATTTCTTGCATGAGTTGTATACATAGTAGGTACTAACAATCACTACAATGAACCACGACTGTATTATCATCCGATGAAAAAATTTATTACAATGTAAATTAATAACTAATTGTCATACACAGAGACTCGTATCAGACGACCTGCGGAATCAATTGTCTTTCATATCAAACTTCGTTCAAACTTTGGAAAACCAAGTTTCATCGCAATCGATTATAGTAGTTTAGATTTGGAACTAACGAGTAACTTAAAATATTGTATCCATGCAACATGCCCGAATTCGTCTCTTGGTCTAACAATCGCCCTATTCAACCTAGGGACTTAAACACAATATTTGTGCTATGCCAGTCATCATCTGAATTGGTTGCAGTGATATTTTTGGCAACTGCTACCCCATACATATTGCATGTGACAATGCGCAAGACGTTCTGTAAAATGGTCCACTTACTCTCGATATTAACATTGCGGACGTGTTCATAATAATAGTACCTCATATATAAATATGTGGATGAATCTTAGTCGGTTTCACATACTGGTACCTATTGGTTTATTTTCTTTTTAGTTTACGAACTAATTTTATTTATATCCTTTTAAGGCATTTACATTTTTGACCTATTTTTTATTTTAAAGTCACTTGAGTCAACAATTGCTCAATCAGTAAGGTCATAAGTGGCAATTGCAATCAGTAACATTTTCCTTATTGAAATAGTTATTTGCATATTGTCTAGAAAAATCGCCAATAACTTACTTACAAATAGTTACTTAGCAATGTACATATGACATGATTTTGATAGAAGTTTGTTATACACTTTAAATATTCTTTATCTACATCCTGGAGGGTTTGCCAACATAGTAACCTATTGGCACGATCGTTTCATTTGATTTATTGCGTTAATTTGTCAATCACTCGTTCGTACTCGTATCTAGGCGATTTTTATTGCTACAAAATTAAGAAAGAGTCCGTTTTGTTACAAGATATAACGTGAAAATTACTGACTAAAACCACATACGACTTTGCTATAATTTTTCAACTAACTAACTAAACTTCACGCCACATCCCTAGCGGGGTAGGCAGGGAGAATCGAACACCATATGGCACGATCCTTTTACACATCACTTGCTTCTTCAACATTCATATTCCTTTTCATACAAGCTCTACGATTTTTATGGCTCCAAACATCACCTACTTAACCCACTACCGATCCAGTCGTGGAAGATAAGCCTGGGCTTTCCGCGGCTTCTACATCCTTCCACTTTCGCATTGTATATCTGTTTAGTCAATGTATCGTCATCAATTCTCTACACATGTCCGAACCACCGGAGCATGCCTCTTCTTACCTTGACTCCGAAGCTGTCTTTCTGACCCTCTCTCTTTCTTACATCATCATTCTGAACGCAGTCTGTGAGCGATACGCCGCTGATTTTCCGCAGCACACGCACGCATCTCGACCGCGTTTAATCTACTTTCTTGCTCTTTCTGCAATACCTAACTCTCGCTTCCATATGTTATGCGTAGGAATCATCACCGCATTGTGTACAGCGAGCTGGGCCTTCTGGTTTAAAACTTCATTACCTAGAATTTATTTAATTAATATAAAATTTTCAACACACAAAAAAACGTTTCATGCAACTTGGCCCACTGAAATTCCCTTGTGTCAACTGCCAAACGCCTGAAAAGCAGTTTTTTTCTACAATGCTAGATGAACGATCAAAATAAATAAATCTTGTTAAAAGGATACTTGGTCAATCTGCGCTGACCGTACAAGAAAAACCGTACAAGACGTTATTTATATGTGGTGTGGGTAGCCAACCACCAACAATAGAATATTGCCCAACAGACAGATAAGATGTGATGGATGCATGACAAGTCCTTATTTAACTATTAATATTGTTTATTTCGTACTTACGTCTTGAACGCGGCATAAACTATAAACTTGTATGTTTTCATTAGTACCGTTAACCATTTTACCCGTTAGCTGGTTATTTAAGTTGTATAATAATTTAATAACTAGAAAATAATTTTACTTTTTGAAGTCGCGCAGTTCCTGGAAAATTTCTCTTTTATTCATACTTTACTTGCTTACTTTTCTTCGCCAGCTAAACGAAGATAATGAAGCCGTAAAGAAAAGTAGCTATAAAAGCCTTATAGCAACCAAGAGTTACCTCGAAAAGCTTTTAGCATAACTAGACAGGCTTTCAATACAACGCACTAAAGCGTTTCCCTTTTTACGGAATAAGGCGGTCTAGCTTTTAGACTAATGATAGTACATACTAGATAATGAATGTAGTATAATTAGCATTATTGAAATAAAACTGACATATCCCTTAATCATATATCTAATTTATATATGAGCTGATTTTTCATTGCATAATTGTACTTTGGTCCATATGCAATTTGTTGTCTATGTATGTTAGGCTAAAGCTAATATATTGCACGTTGTGGAAAATACTAATATTATTTAAGTTAAAGGGTGAAATTGTCCCTATCTCTACTGTATAATTGCATCATTGGCCAAGTTCTTAACGAGAAAGTAAATTGTAGAAAGGAAATGCGCATTTGTCCCCAATAACGTGCCCGTTCCGTTATTACGGTTAGAAGAATGTCATTAGAAGTGGTCGTTCCGTTTCTATAATTTTTGTTGTTTGTAATATAGCAGCTAAGTCCTCAGAGGCATCGATCGAAGTGAACCACTTATAAATAGTGTTGTTAAAAGGCTTGAGCCTTCCGAGTCTTCGACTCATTCCAAGGCTTGAGTCTCTTGTGAAGTCGAGCTTCAGCCTGAAGCCTTATTTTGAAGGCCCGAGCCCAGACTCAACCCCTAGCTCCGAGGCTCGAGTCGCGACTCGAGCTCTGATTTAAAGGCTCACGACACAACATTATTCTCCAAAATAATTCTTACAAATATGTTATTAAAACAATGTATTTTTATTTACACATTAACTTGACTACATAATAAAGTATTTTTTATTAAGGTTTTATTTATATGTATAACCGACTAGCGTTCCTAGGAAACAAGCTTTTTCGAAGTCTGGTGATTTCTTTACAAAAAATAAACAGGCTGAACAATAAAAATATCCAGTCATGGTAAAAAATCGAATTATTATTTTTCCATTGTGTTTTGTAATCATTCACTCTAAAATATTTTTTGTTTTCGATCTTGTATTTTATTTTATACGTATTTATCACATTAAAACAAAAATATTTTATTTTAAATATTATCAGACAATATAAAGATCGAGCTTCGACTCAAGTCCTTTATTTAAGGCTCTTGAGCCTTCATGGTTCGAGCCTTTAAGGGTAGAAGAGCCTTTAAGACTCACGAGCTCATTTCTCACAACACTAATATATACCTCCAGAACGCTTTTTAAATGTTCAATTACATCATTTACATACGTCATTCGTCACCGATGAACAAACTTGAAAAAATAAATTAAAAACTGTCTTGTATATTCCCTATTACATCTGTACCGAGTCTTGTTTTCGACATTTTATTTTTTGCTAAGACCGGTTACATGTACTATGTTTGTACAATGGCCCATTCGATAAAGGTATTAAAATATGTGCTGAGTAAGAAAACGAAGGCTGAATGTGGCTGATTCTAGGTCTACAGAATACCTCAACCTTAGACTTATACTACTTCCGTATTTATTAAATACCAACTATACACTTCCGTAGGTCTGTAAAAACAGATTTTGATACTTTAATATCTCTCAGATTTGTATCTGTATCTATGCGATAATTAATATTACATGGAAACGAAATAGCACGTTCATGTATGATATGATATTGCATGAAATACCTTCAATGTTGTTATCTGACACGGCCTAGAAAAGCAAATGATCGAGGCAAGAATGTTTCAGCATTGTTGAAATAGATTATAGGTTTATGTGTAGAGAAATATCCTCTCAGAATACAATTCATATCACGTGATGTGATTTCTTTTCTTCCAGTTGTACTGGTACCATTACCACCTTTCCTATTACACATTGAGTCGGTACGTAGGTAATGTAAGTGTTTGCGTGGGATAGGTGTGAGGTTTTTTCATTCTTTGTACACTTTCGTTTTCTCGAGTATCAAGGCGTGACTTGAAGTATTAGTTCCATATAATAATGTAGTGTATGAAAAGCATAAAATAAATGCGGTTGCAGTGACTGATCAATTGTTTATCGTCCGAGCCAAATTTGTGAAAGCAATGTAACAAACGATCTCTCCAAATGAAATCTACCCGATCGTGAAAGGTCTTTGTTCTCTTGTAGTACTTACGTACCTACCAATAATTTGTTGATCATTGTCTTTTGAATATAAAAAAATTGGGAGGACACTACCTGTCACCCCAGCTCTTAGTAATAGATCATAATTAGAGATACTGTTACGTTTAGTATTAGACGATTTGTGTATTTATTATTGCACATTGCACCTCACGTTTACTACTTTATTCAGAAATTTGATTATGTGAACTTAACAATTTATAAAGATTTAGTCTTTCTTTTATCATGTATCGCTATAATCAATGTAGTACGATGTAGAATTGCTAAGTGTACAAATATTTTCACATGAACAATTGCAGTAATACAATAAATGCAAAGTATTATAATACGTTAATATTTACTTGCTTATAGGGAAGTTATCGTGATTTTAAGTTCTGCGAACCTCGTCTCGTTATCTGCAGATGGAGGCGGACAGATCGTTAAAGACCTTATTATCTTATATTTGCCTTGAGCACGCGACAAACTAGTGTAGGTACCTAGCGACCAAGGATTTCGGCACTCATCTTTATTTATAGTAGTCTAGATATGCTCTTGTCAGATGCTTACTTTCTAGTCCATCCAGTAACTGTTTTATTTTACTACGTGTCACTTTGATGACTAGCTTATTTAGTTTGATGATTAACCTATCAGTACGGAAATTTGATGACTAAAATGCCCATTAGATAGAAGTACTCGTGCCTCTACTATTATCATAAAAAAATAACTAAAAACTGCTAAGTAACAATGTTTTTCAGCATTCAATATAACTGTATAATTACTGTAATCGTTCGTATATAAATGTATTTTCACAGGTGTAATTAATTGTTCAACCGAACGCTATATAAAAATATATGGTAATGTATAACGTGCTTTTAGAAGTCCCAAATGAATATTACGTATTACCTACGTTAGAACAAAGTTGTATGTTTCGATTTGGTATGTCAGTTTAACTAGAGGTGTTATTCCAGAGTAGTTACTTTATAATATTTTATATTATTTTTATTAATAGTAGTAATATGATTTAATCTTATCGTTATTATATTATGGTCTCTGAAAATACCGGGATCTTGCACTTCGCAAGTCACGACTTTTATTATTCTGTAGACTCTACACAATCGCGTTGTAATTACATTCAGAAATTCTTAAAGAATATACAAATTGTGTGTGTGGTCTGTTATGTTATTTACAAATCATAAACGAATACGACATATAAAACTTCACTATTTATATTTATAAATACATAGAAACATAACATAATGTTATACACCTAACCTAACGAACATTAGAATAAACGTCTAAGATTCGATTTAGTTGTCCATTAAACCAATGTTATTAATAAACATTATAGCAATTAATTATTATTATGGTTACTTTGTAAGGCGTCCTAAACCGGTAGGCGCAAAAAGTTTCGAGCAATTTCAATACTAACTAAGAATTTGTAAGATTTATTTGTATGTATTCTGTGAAAATATCCTTGTATGTCAGTGGAGTAATCAGTTACAGACGACAAGGCTGACTCTAAACATTTTTCGCAAATAAAAAAAAAATATTACAGGAAATAGTCAGTCCTACACAAATCGCTTCGTATTGTATAACCACACGTGGTGCATAGTCGCAACTTAACTATGTTATTGGAACTTGTCTGTAGACAAGCACATTGTTCTTTAGGATATATCGCGCGCCCGTTTTCAGGCATAGGATGTTGTGTGGACACAATGGCGCTGCCCATTCGTGTAGTGATTCAAGACTCAAGGCCGTAGCGGTATCTTGTCTCTATGCGTCACTATCCCGCTATGACATCATCTGTCTCCCTAATAAGTACCTAATTTTGTTCCTTCATTGCTTTGTGTTCACACTGTATTGATTTATAAATATTAGTACATAATTAGTGTTTTTTAATCCTTCTTTTTATTTGGTAGCAATTTCGTTCGTTCAGTCAGCAAAACTCACAAATCTCCAATTGTCACTGACAATGTAAATTAAGCTTTATGCGTATCCGTATAACCGTACCTTATTTTGCAATAAAATTTTGCTTTTGTTCTTAATCCGGTCAAGGCAAAATTTTACGACCGAAGCAGATTTAGCCTAATACGAAAGAGTACCTAACAAATAGCCATCCGTCGCTAAAAAGAATCGCAAGTAGGTATACCTAATATTAGTAAGTGTCTTTTTTTCCTTTTCATTTATTACCTACACGTTAAAACGTTTATCGTTGATCAAGTATGAAAAGGTCGCGGCCTGGCCTTGCTTTTTAAAAAGTGGGTTTATATGCATTCCCAGCACAAAATCGCACCTCGATATAAATACCTAAAGTTATATCACTTCTACGCGAACTCGCATCGTAATCGTAAAGTTTCTCATAAATTCCCTTGAAATAATGTCTTTATTTTACAATACACTGGAGGTGACGATGCGAATTTAACTATTAACACGAAATTGGTAGGTAAATAAATAATTCATTTGGCATACATGTGGACAACATTTAGAATCTTGGTACACGGTACAAGTGCTTAAAAATCCAAAAACACAATTAATAAATATTGATCATCATTAATATAATATATTGACGATGAGTATAATCGTTATATTGGAAAAAATAAATACACGATTTGCACACCTAAGGCAAGTATCGAGCGGAGCTACACTTTCAGTGACAGACCGAATTTCATACGTGAAAAGCTTCGTCACACAATATTGCGACCCGTATTATTATTCTCGTAGCCTGGTACCGGGTCGATCCACCATATCGAAAGCAATAATCTATATACATGTATAATAAAAAATAGATTCTATATAAACCCTAAGCGATTTAGTGTGATGTAAACTTACCAGGAATACCTTAACAGTTGTTGATAATTTAACATGCTGTTAGTATCTAATCTGTGTCAAGTAACGACATATTATATACAATACGCGTATACAATAAGTATATAATCACATGTAAGTCAATAACAGTAAGTGTTCATTAGTAAGCAGAACAATATAATTAGTCTTAGCTCTTGGCATATTATAAACTGATTGCACTATCAATGGCATGCAATATAAATATCTATACATATATTAGGTACCTATGACCTTACTTTATAATATAATTAGTCCCGCTTTATTCATATCGCAATTTTATTAATCTGTGCATTTTTTTTCAGATTTAGTTTGACTAATTAATGAAAAGTACAAATTGAGAACCTTTATTTTTTTTTTAAGTCAGTTAAAAGTATGTTTATGGCCAGTGTTTTATCTATTCTATACCAATATTAAAAAGAGGAAAGATTTGATTGTTTGAATTTAATGAGTATGCTCCAAAAAACAGGACTGATTTAAAAAATTCTATATAGGGGATAAAATATAAACTATGTGACTACGTAGGCTATATTTTATCCCTTTCCCTCGGGATCGGGAACGCTGTTAGTGTTTCAATATAAACCAACAAACATATACCGAATCTGTCTTTTTGGTTATATTAATGAAACTGGGGCATGTAACAGTGAGATATTCCTTTATCCGTATACCCACGGTATTTGTAATCCTTTGTATAATCGAGAACAAAGCCGAAGTGGACATCCCAGGCGAGACGTCACAATCAGTCGTAGTATTTTTCATGGCTTGTTTTTTTTATTTTTTGTCTCTAGACTTGCCTGCGGCACCTCCGCGCAGAATTTAGTTCTTTATGAACAAACTATTGTGCGTTCCGTGAGAACCGTATGTTTTTTGGAATAAAAAATATGCCTATGTTTTTTATGATTTAAACTTTTGGTTTACCAAATTTTATCATAATCGGCTAAGTGGTTTAGCTGCGAAAATATAATAGACTGACAGACAGTAATTTTCACATTTATACTCGTAATATGAAAACAATATTATAAGTAATAATTTCGTTTTTGTGTATGCGCATAAACAAAAACGAAATTATTACTTATAATTAAAAAAATATTGCAAATGAACTAAGAATTGTTTTGACACAATGCATTGTATCGTTATTAGCAGAAATTGAAAAAAAAATGTGAAAGATTATCTTCACAAAGAACAATAAGAAGGTAATGAGGGATGACCTTACCTAAATAAATAAAAAAACTTGTGAATAATGACTGCTTTGTAAATTGATGACTAATCACATTGAAAAATTCGATTATTTTCAAGTGGTTAGTCATCAATTTATAAAGCAATGTCACGTTCGTATCAAATTTTCTTAATTAGGTATGCGACATTCATATTGTAATTTACTAATCTATATACTTATAATAAATCTGTAGAGAGGTCAATTCTGTACATGAAATATATTTTCAAAATAACTATCAGGGGGTGATTAGTGATCGATACTGATGCCAAAAATGCAATCAGTAAAATTTTTGTCTGTCTGTCTGTCCGTCTGTATGTTCCTTATAGAAACAAAAACTACTCGACGGATTTTAACGAAACTTGGTACAATTATTCTTCATACTCCTGGGCAGGTTAAAGTATACTTTTCATCACGCTACAATCAATAGGAGCAGAGTAGTGAAGGGAAATGTTGGGAAAACGGGAGAAGTTACTCCATTTTTTAAGCTTCCGTCGCGTGTGCAGCCTTAATGGTTAAAGTTACATAGAAATCATGTATGGCGGAAATAGTCTTTATAATATTAACCATAAACGCGGGTGACACCGCTGGCACAGCTAGTAATTAATAAAAATATAAATTATTATGCTTAACAAAATTGTTTTCCAATACTACAGAACAATGTCAACAAAAATTACCTCACACCCGCAATCCCCGAAGGGTTAGGCAGAGGGCAGCAGGCACCTTTAACAACATTCAGCCAAAAACAAATCTGGGCTGGGTTAGATAAAAAAATTGCGAAAATGTAGTGACAAGTGGCTAGTTCGTCGGTTACACTATCACATACCTAAAACCCAATATGCCATTAGTCGCCTTTTACCACATGCTAGGCAAGGAACATAGTTGGCTTTTTGAGTCCCAGACCAATATGGGACACGAAGTAATTCAGTTACGAAAACAAAACTCGATTACAAATACTATTTGAATCACCTTATCAATTCAGATATAGTCAAGATATAACTATCTGATTGATGAGAAATTGAGAAGACATTTATGTATATCTATATTCTGAAATTGTTGCCGCCCAAAAGTCCTCGCAAACTTGATAATAAAAATATTTAAAATGGCATGCGATATGTATAAAATGTTTGTTTCTTCAAAATATCATTTTTAAATGGTCGTGGTCATGGTGACTGCGAAGCCTCCTTTTATTTTGCATAAATATAATCACATGTATTTCGCAATTTTGCATTTGTATACTGATAAGTTATAATTGGATAAATTGGAGTTTAAAAAAATCCTTGGAATATTATTCAATCCATAGTATATACCTACATAGTATTCAAAGTACCTATATAATCCGATGATTAATCGTGATACCTAACTTATAAAACGCACCTTCCTTTTCCAATTTTATCTTACGTACTTTCAATAAAATAGTTGATGTGAATAGGTTAGGTAATCAATCTGTTGAGTCACCATAAAGGGTTCTCTCGTACTTATAGATAAATAAGATTAAACTTGATTACATTACGCGGAAAATTATAGTGTATGGCAATAGTTGTATATGTATTAAAATGTTTTACTTAATTTAAAATGTGTTCATTACCGTAAGGCTGACGTAATCAAGTAACAATACGTTGATAAGTGTTATTTATTTACAAATTGCGTACTTTAAGTCCTCGTAACCAGTTTGCTTAACAGCACATTTACACGTTTTTCGTTACATAATTAATGTAGCTACATTTTAACTAATTATGTAACTAAATCTTCGGAGTTGATGTTTAATGCATTTAATAAAGGGTTTTAATGACGATACCAAGAGGTCAATGGTACCACTCTTCAGCGCCTTCAAGTAAAATAATACGAACGGCTATCAAACCTTGTCAGTTGTCATCTGACACCACCAATATTAATATGTAATGTATACTATTTAGAGCTATCCAAACGCAATGCTTCAATAGATTTTGTATAAAAAGACATGTGACGTAAGCGTTTAACATACTGAACTTATCAACTATTCATAGTTTTCGCACTATTTAAATAACAACATTTGCAAATAATTCAAATTGATTAGTAGTTTGGGGTCTAGAAATTAGGACACCAATTTAAAAATACAAATATATATATAAAATATTGCAATTGCGTCCGCAATCCCCGTACCAAGTTCAAGCAAAAATTAAATTCAATTGGCATTGATGGAACATTTTGGAAAAGTGGTGACCAGTGGCTAGCTCGATGCCTACACAATCATAAACCATATAAGTTGATTTTATTATTTTATAACTTCATACCTGTTTTGAGTTATTTGGAGCTACTTGCTTACATTTAATTTAAACCATATTGACGTCCTTTTATACATTTCATACATTTTACCTCGTTGTAAACCTTAATCAAATGAGTCGCGTGACTGAAGAGTTAACAGTATATATCGTTTTGTCATTGGCTATTTAAGATTGATTAGTATGGTGGGACACTTCCCTATCAACACACACATAAGCACTGTAATGCCATATATGTGTAGGCGGAAAAGTGTGTGCATAGCAGGCAGATTGAGTCGGTTAAGAATTGGAGGCATCTGGTTGAGAAATTATATTTGTGATTAGGTACTTGCTGCATTCCGTCCATTTAGAAACTTTAATTGCGTTGGAGTGTCTATGGCCATAGGATAATTATTTGTTTTATTAGAAATTATATAGGTACTTATTGTGCTATGTAATTCGCGTATCTTTTGAAGAAATGTTTGACAACGGTTATAAGCCCGCAAAGTCAAGCAAGAGAGTGTCTTTATATAGCTAATATTAGTCAGTTTTATCAATATTACTTTATTTTATAGTCATCTGTTTATTAGGCAATAATACTACTATCAGTCAAACACCTTTTTAACCGACTTCAAAAAAAATGAGGAGGTTCTCAATTCGACTGAATTTTTTTTTTGTAATAGTTTAAGCTATTATAGGTCAGCTATCAAAGCAGAAACAGTTCATTTCGAGTGTTTTTTTAAAGCAGTTTATTTTGTAAAAAGTTTTCGGACGCTTTAAAAATGTCAAATTAAGTACATTTTTAGTAATACCATTATTATTATGTATTATTTAATATTTTATGACAATTAACATAAATGATTTAATAATTTTGGACCAGCTTTTATTATGATTACTAAACTCTTTTTCTTAAAATATTCTTTAGTTAGACTTAGTTTAGTAATACCAATTCTTGAATTAAACAACGCCATCTATTGTGTTTAAACTAAAATGAAAAGTAACTACCTCATAAAGCTTTAATGCTTGAGTACCTGGCGCTTGCGCATCTTCACTAGAAATCTTATTAAGAGCTGTAGACGTGCCGCGTTAGATGGCGCTCATTGACCATTACAAAAATATCTCTGAAATCACAGACATACAACAGCCTAGACATATTTTTATATACAGTCTTATATATTTCAGTGTTTGTACTTCATATGGAAAATATTATACGTATGTCTAAAAGAAAAGCTTAAAAATACTCTTTCTGCTACTATCTCCCTATGCTTTCATTTTTCAATTCATCACCAAGCAATTTCATCCAGCAATTTCACCACCACTAAAAAAATGTCTATTAAGAACTAGTAGTATTAGAGATAAGAAACACTGATAAATGTCAGACAATAAAAAAAAGATTACATATATTATTGCCCGGCCTTCCGGTTGTGTTTGTCAATGTATCGTATCGAGGAGATTGCTCCGTTATGGTATCAGGGGCAAATTATATACTGAAGTGGCACTCATGCTAATCGAACTAATGGATGATTTATTTGTTTTTTTTACTGCACAGAACTTTATATAGGTATAAATATGTAACCTGTACCTTAAATTGAGTGCAAGCATTACACGGGCTCTTCGCCTGTGTATTAACTGGTTTTAACTAAATACTTATCAAAATCAACCGATAACTGGGTCGATACCCAGGTGTTTATTTTATAATACTATAAGTATATACAATTCGACATCAGTAATTATGTTGTTTATCGAACCGGCTAGTCCAAGGAAATTACTTTAACTCGTAATTTTAATAGCTCATAAATTATGTTTCTCAAAAACTTTATTCTATGGGCCTTTACCGTTTTACAATCATATTTAATTTCACGTCCACACGTGGAAATGTTCTCAACAACCATTCCGATAAGTACGATAAGAGTTGTTTATACAATTTAATTCAATTGCTCGAATCTTATCAATAGGGCAGGGAACAGTGTGGCACAAGTCGCAGGACGCGTTCATCCTTCTTTGCGCTCGATAAATGTTTGTAGATCATTATTTTATTATTTCCTTTCTACCTTC
The DNA here is from genome assembly GCA_951394215.1 of Glyphodes perspectalis. Lineage (NCBI taxonomy): Eukaryota > Metazoa > Arthropoda > Insecta > Lepidoptera > Crambidae > Glyphodes > Glyphodes perspectalis. The sequence continues at coordinate 10,930,323 of OX596203.1, forward strand.
TCACTGTTTGGTTTTAAGTGCTGTCAAAATTGTGACATAGTATTTAACGTCCTATATTATAAAGTAAAAAGTTGAGTTTCCTGTGAACGATAGTGCATTTGAAGCAAATGTTGACATGGCAAACGCTGGCCAAGATGTATAACGCTAGAAGTGCAAGGACTAACAGTGATCAATTGTCAGTGAAGTTATGTCGCATTGGATGGATAGGGCTGGCCCTTCCACATCGGTGGCCGAGCGGCGGCCTCTAGTGTTTGCTGGTAGGGTGCCTAGGAGTTATGGGAGCCTTTTTCCTTACTACAAGTTCGTACGGGATACCATTGAAGAGCCTGTCCATCGCGCGGAGGTAACCTTCCACTTCCTTATTTGCATGTAACAAAATTTTCTCTATTTCCAGACGACATGTAGTTCGTTCTGTCAGATGTGACCTTCTCGTGTAAGCTGACATGACATTAGTTTGCGCCTTTGTACTTAAATCAGGAGTTATTACGAGATTCGGTTCCATCTAGGAAATTAACGTACTTACTTAATATTTTTTATATCAGTTTTCAAACTGCACATAACGTTTTTTAAAACATGCAATTCTTTCATTTTACGAGTACTTATTATTTTTTTATAAATACCATCAGATTATCGTTGCACTATTGGGTATGAAATAAAGGCCAGGTAAATAAATATATTTCGGTTCCTTAGAGCCTACTACCACTATATTACTAGTACTAACGGTTCCACATTTTGACCTTCTAAAATTTGACGAGCACGAAGTTAGCTCATTTAACAACATTATGTTATGTAAAAACTTTGAATGAGATTTTTTTCTAATCGAAAATAATTAGGAAGTTTCGCTAGACACGCTTAATAAGAAATCAACTCCATGGTGCATGTATTTTGGATGTGTTATTTCCTGCTTTGATTTCATGTTTTAAGATTGATTTCCGCACACGGTGACCTCTTGAACTGATCGTCATCTTTCTCGCTCGCTGGACGGCTCCTGGCGGCTTGCCATGGAATGTCCACATTCTGCATTGTTAGAAAGGCGGAGCTGTAATTAATGAGTCGGCAAATCTCTGCACTTTGACTCCTCCGCAGAACTTTCCTATTGCCTTGTATACCTACTTAGTCTCATTACTAAAAAAGTTGTGTGGCCTTATAAATGTTTTGATGATCTCATTTGTGAACTTTCCAATCGTCAAATTTCACGGTTAAATATTGACTGCGTTGTTGAACTACTTGAATCTGTTAATAGGAATCACGATGCGATAAACATAAACATCTTACGTAGGAGATGATACTATATTCATTTGCATGTTTCTACATAAAAAAAAGAAAATATTACATTTATGCCAATAGGAAACAGAATAACTATAATAGTTACTTCCAAACAGATCCAACGAAAATTAAATACTTACTTGTTTAATAACTAATTGTAGACCTTCGCTCATTAATACCGTGACAAAACATTTTGTAGAAACGATATCATCGCAATCACCTGCAAAGATATTGTTAATTTATCTATACATAAGCACATTTGGCTCTACAGATGTAATATGTAAACATATTAAAAATACATTTTCTTTACATAGAAGTGTTAGAACTAAAGCGATAGGAGGAGTTTTTATTATCCAAGAATACTTGTATTGCTGGCATGGGCTGGATGACTTTATAGAAATATTACAGAAACATTGTTCGATGTAAATTACTAAACAGTGCACTTTAAATACCTAGGTCTAGGGAATAATGTAGCAAAAATATTCATCATAACTGTGTATCATAAATGTAAATACATATAATCCGGTTTCTAGTATCCTCCACAATATAATAAATACATTTAAGAGCGCATGATAAGAGGCTGGTCTGTGTTTTTGGAGACTAAATGTATACCTACTTACAACATAGAACATAAGACCTCATTCTTTTTGGAAATCGAAATAATTCCACTTTTCTGAATATTGGGGTATATGTGAAAAAATAATTTTTCATTCATGATTTGTCGTGTTATTCATGATGGTTCTCAACGCAATTTTTAGGTTATGTTTCATTTTATTCACCATAAAATATAAAAAAAATACCCGACTTACGATACCATTAAACGTTAGCAGTACCTACTTGGTCATGAAATAAACATCAAGCTAATAAATATCAGCAGCAGCATGCCAAGAGATAAAATTACCAACGTAAATACTTTCGTAGAAAAAAGGTTTTTGAATTACACATATAATAATTAAAAAGGAGAAATATCTGATTCAAGAAGAAATACCAATTACCAGTTATGATGAAAGTGATTTTATATGGCTTCAAAAATTTTAGTATATAATTTGTTTCATCATTTTAGACCTATCAAATAGGTCATATCGCTACGTCTAGCTCTTCCTGTGTCACCAAAATAATAAAATACCATTTAGTTAATTGGATGGGTAGTGTGCCCCCAGCCGTGGTTTTGGCTCGCCCTGGGCCGTAATACCGTCCGTTATTGGCAGAGCACTAATTGATTGATTGCTGAAAGCTCGGCCCCAAATACCTATGAATGTCATCTTCGCTTCATTCAGCGCTCGTTTCCTACTCTAAATTAGTCAGCTATAATTAGTGGACGTAGATTTACTGCTTCCCGACTGTGAGAATTAGTCGTTACCGACGCACGACTTATGCACATTTAATTGGATGCGTTGACACAGTGCGATATAGGTCAATTTCAATGGCCTTGGATAAGGTTTGAAGAAAGTAAGCAAGAAATAAAACACGACTTATTGAAAGAACACAAGCTGCTTAAAAGGTTATTACATTTATTTGAAAGATGGATTAATGCTTGGAAATAATATAGAACTAAGCATAACTTTAATCAGTGTTAGCGTTTATTTAATCATTAAAAATATATATTATATAATAGACTTCCATGCGATCTAATTATGTCCAGGAGATTAACGCTACATTATAAACGCATCAATGAGTATGCACTCGGGTGTTTGAATATGCTTACCTACGTGACGATTAGCCTATAATTAGAGGAAACCTGATAATGTATTTTTTTTTCTCATATATTCAATATAGGCAGCGGCCTTCGCAAAGACTTAAGAAATATACGAAAGACAAAAGTTGTCTATTTTGTTGTTGTATTCCAGCACAGGAATTGGATAAAAATTATGTTCTAGATAACTGTAATAGTTAGATGTGTAGTTCTTTTTCTGTCTGTACTTGTCTATGCCCATTTAGAGTTAGAAAGTTCTACAAAGCTGTTACTAAGAGATAACCTAATCGTAAACCTTGCGTAGTTGCAACCTTTAGTCCAGTAATAGGGTCCGGGTTAGTACACCGTAAAACAACCATTATAATCAGCTCCGAATGCTAACGGTAAACTTCATTATCGTCTGCGAGGTTTTATGGAATGTTTAAATTATGGTGTAATGGCTATAATTTACCCAGTATCAAATACATATATCTTTTTGTTTGCATAGCAACGTCTTTGAACCAATATTAACAATAGGTTAAGCTTTTGCTAAACATAATCCTGATATAAGAAGGAGGAAGCCAGTAGCACAAGTCATTTTAACGGTTTTAATACGTAAGGATTATCCTTTTTGCTCAGTCAAAATCGTGCGGTCAAGATCGAATCTCATGGTGTTATCTCGAAATGTTGCGTGCAGCATCGTTTTTAAGGACGTACGGACAGGTATGATGTATAATCGCTGCAGCTCTGGGCTCGCATGTGGAGTTATTGTGCAGTTATTAAAAAGTAGGCTGGTTTAAGCCTTTGTGCTCGAGTGGGCACTGCCCGCGAGGGGCGCTTGACTGGATGGAATCCTGTAACCCCGTTACTCTTTTTGCTCTGCTTATATTGCGGATCTTCACCTTAGTGCTTTTTGCTGTTCCCAATGATACATAGATTGTTAGACCGGTTACCACTTACCTGGAATCTAGTCTTGATGATTCACTTGCTCCATAATATCATGTCGTCATTTAGATAAGTCGGACCCTTATATTTGAAGATATATGGAATCAGGATCAGAACATTTTTTAATGTACATACATAAACTAATATTTACACCAAACTACATATTAGTTTGGTATTTGTTTATAGGGTAATAATTTCGAGTATTTAGAAGATTAACCACTTTTGGTTTTTATACATTCTGCAAAAACAGTCTAAAGATTGAGGATAAACTTCTTAAAACTATTCTTTATAATCAAGCAACAATAGGGATTCATTTAATTACATATACATATTTATATTCATGCAATTAAATACTCAAATACCTATTAGATAAATTGATTTTTTTATTGGATCGATGAGCTATCTCGACGTCACAGTTACGTGAGTTGACGAGGTGGGTTATTAGTGTTCAAATGTGAGGAAAGAAATATAGTTAATAAGTGTGTAGTCCGTCGGCGGCGGGGAGGGCCCATGTGCGCCCGCGCCGAAGCCGTCGGCGCTTGCGGCGGCGCGGGCACAGTCCGCCCGGCCGCCGCGCGACATGCTGCCCCCAGAGCGATCCGCACACCGCACCGCCTCCGCGATACTCAAACGGCTCTCGCTGCGCACTTACAGCACTTATTCTCTAGTACGTATCACCCGGACGCATTCATTCATAGCGCCCGCCCTCCGCCCGCCCTGCTCCACGCCGCGCTCTAAATAGTATCCGCCCAACGTGGGCCGCGTCGTTCCGCTCGTAGCGCGGCTTACTCACCACGCTCGCAAATCTGTCACGAGACGCCGTGGGGCACGCTCGTATTTCCACGCTTACTATGCGGGAAATCGGCACGACATGTCTCTCCCGCCCCATCTGCCGACATTTTCGAGTAGTGATAAAGAATATGTGCATATACGATGCCTCATCGCGAATATACACAGACCGAGGAACGTGTCGCGACCTCCGGCCGCGGCCGGCGATAAAGGGTCGCCTCTGGAGGTGTTGCAGGAGTCACCGACATCTTCGGACACAGAGCGAAGTGTATCCGGATCGGAAAGATCCGACATCATCTCGCCCGACGAGCTAGCGCCGGCACAGCGCGCGAAGAGCAACAGTTTCGCGGGATCGATGTTGTCCCCGCCGAGCCTGCACCAGCACCAGCACAAGCGGCGACGACCCTCGTTCCTGCACATCGGCGGCCATGCGGAGCACTCGGGCCCGATGTCTGCGGGGCCGCAATTCAACGTGCCCAAGTTCACGGTGACTGCACCGCCCGGAGAGCAGCGCCGCCTCAGTCATGGATTTGCAGCGTTCCATGGCTTCGCACTACGTCGACATTCTAATACGGTCTGCGCAAGGATGATTTGCAAGTGTGAACGCGTTTTCTTTTTGTTTCCATGATGGTTGTGCATTTTAACTTGAGTGTTATTAAACATTTTAACAGCATGTTGAAGTGATATGTGACTTTATAATAACGCGCACAAAATGCATGTCCGATTTAACAATGGCTGTTAATTTCCCGGACATAAAATAAATTATCTTAAAGAAACTAGAGAGCATAATTGAGTATACAAGCCTCACATTAACGACTATGAATATTATATTATAGTCATGTGACACATAAAAAGTACACATTATATTTTTATGAAACGTATGCACTTTTATAATAAGTAGGTAGGTACCTACCTACGGAATCATGTTAATTTATAAAAACAATGCAGCACCACCACTAGTTGCACCATTACGTTATCATATTTCAGAAACAAATATTGTTATGATTGTACAATTTTGCAGTAAATAGTTACGTTCATTTGAGTAATTATTTACTGGAAGCAATTAAGAATACTCTACAATATGGTGTGTGTATTTTGCACGGTCTTTCTTCCTAACATTTATTGTTTGCTTTATTGGGCTACCTTGTGATATCATACGTTATCATTATATCTATAAATTCTGCTCATTATGACTCTGAACCGCGGCATGTGAACGTCCTTTGCTCATATCCGAGATATTAATTTTGTGGGAATTATATCGCGATTTCAACTATGCTACGTTGGAGTTTACACGAGGTAATGTAAATCAATGTTCCGTTATTTTTATACATACATATTTTAGTTTTCTTATTAACTTGTTAAAAATATTATTTGTTATATTTCCTGATTGTATGCTACAACTATTTGTTGCCATGATGTACCTTTACAAATAATATGTTATTATGCATTTTCTAAGTAATGGGTGTATGTTACTGAATGTATCCTCTAAATCTGCATTACACTTGAGGAGCTTGCGTGAATACTCGTAGAGGAAAAATAAGTCATTAATTTGCTTTATTGCGTGTTTTACAGTCCAACTAAATTGATCATTCTACTACGTTTACTTTCTCTTTCTATGTAAATAGTATTTATAAATTATTATATTAAACTTAAACATCATTCAACCCATAAAATGGAATCACAGAACATATACTACCTACACTCTACAGGTTTAAACAATTCAGTAGATGTGCCATAAATGACTAATCGAATAGAATAAAGCCATGCGTATTATTTTCTAGTGGGTTTGTCCATCTTTACCATATTTACCTTACTGTATGATATTCCACAGAGAAATTCTTCTTTTTTATTAAATACTTGTGACTTCCTACATATTTAATAACGAATCATACTAGCTTCGCATGGAAATTTCTGTCAATACCACATAATATTTAGAATTGTCATGTGTAATATTAATTAATAATATTTAGGTATTTAAATACATAATGAAACCCTCTTTAACACTTTTTACATAGGAACATACAGGTTCAGCCCTCTATTTATATTAATTATCGTGCATATGAACATTTTTAAAACAAGTTAAAAATGGGACACAGGGACAAAGTTTACTTAATGACGTCTTCGCATCCGTTTACACAGCACAGTATTTTCTTTATTGCCCAATTTCCACTGTTCTGTTGTAATCATATATGTACATACAAACAAAACATTATCAACCAAACATACACACCAGAGAAAAGGATCCTTGTTTGTTTAATTTTACGACCAAATATGTAGAGAGTGTTACTTTAAGGAAATCAAAACATGTATAGGTGTGTTAATTTTAACGTTTACAAATAAATATTACGAAAGTGTTTTATCCTCATGATAACAAATTAATATTGCTATGTGCACTAAATTATAGATTACATTACTTGTTTATGTGTCAGGAGTAAAAAGGAAGAGATAACACAATAATAATAGGCATACGTAAATGGATAATGTTTTTGCTACTCCTCGAACACCAACAGAGTAACTATCCCGCTATTCCCATATGTAGATAATGGACTCGCTGAACCGCTGAAAAAAAAAAACAATATTATAATAACATTTTGCAGCGTGTCTCACGGAAACGAAAAAGGTTTATAAGTTATAAACACCTTACTCTAAATCCCTTCCACCGCTAAAGCGTAACTGAATGAATATATGTTATTTTAATACCAGCTGGTACATAAGATGTTATTTCGGCCTGACCTGAATTTATACAAGAACCCCTCAAAAAGCCTTTCCAATTTTCCCAGTGTGATTTTTGGTGAATTTTCCATTAAATTATGAACTTCTACCAATCGGTGAAATCAGTTCAGCCGTTCTCCATCTGGGTACGTATAGTACCCAACAGCATTTCATTTTGTACTAGTATTTAATAACTGTGTGTTGTGTTGCAGAGCCTCCATCGGAGCGAGTCGATGGTGTCGCTGGCGTGCTTCAAGACGCTCTCGCAGCTGGTGACGGGCGAGTCCACCGCCGAGCTGCACCAGTACCTCGCCAACAACAAGAATATCAACGTCGACGACAAGGACGAGGTCAGTACCACCCATGTATCCTCAGTCGCGGACCCACCTTCTATTAATGCCCACAACTTCGACCCTGAGTTCATAAGAGCATCTCGCTAGGATCTATGTATAGGACATGCTCTTAGCTGAAGCATGTACTTGTCTGATTTGTAGATAGTCTGCGGAGTAATGATCTTCTGTACTACGGTGCGTAGGCAATTCTGTGACTATTTTAAACTATAGTTTACCAGTGGAAGTGTTTCGGTCTTCCTACAATTTGGATTCCTTTAGAAACGTGAAACGGGCCATTGATAAATTATATTATAGTTAAAAGCTAAATATTATATCGGGCCTTGGGTGTGTGGTTGTGTAGGCGGCGAGCTAGCCACTTGTCACTACTTCTTGACAATTTTCCATATAACCCAGCCCAATTGTTGGCTAAATGTGGTTAAGGGGGCTTGCTGTCCATTTGGCTCTGCCTACCCCTTAGGGGATTACGAACATGATGTTTTGGAATATTTTAATAAGCTCCCCAAGGTCTTTGAGATTAGACACAGCTAAGAGTTAACTAGCTGGCTTCCATGCGGCACCAGCTTTCCGATCTCGCAGAGTGGATCTGTCTGCCACGTCTTGCATATATGCGGACTTGTCAAAATATAATTCGTATGGGATAATATTAAGGTTACAAGCGTGTACCACATGTGTGTTTACCACGAAATGAACAAAAAATTTTGTAAGAATATGCCATCATGGATGATCATAGTTATTTATAGCGTTACCGCCGACATGTATGATGATAACTCTCATAAAACGTATTAAAAACCCTACATCAGATATAAAGTAATTCTAAATGACGAATGAACTTTCTCCCGTCTTCCGAAGATTATTTTATATTACCCAAGGACTTTCAATGACAATCACTTAAATTCAACATAATCATTGTCGTAAAAATTTCATTAGCTAACATCAGCTTATTCAAAATCAAAAGCATATTTAATTTTAATATGATGTACAATTCTTTCTATTTTTGTTATCATATTTTGCTAGAGACTTTATACATTATTGCGGTGTTTGTTTATTTTAATGTAACCAATAAAACAAATTACGTTCTTAAAGCAACCTTATCTGGCTTCTTGATAATATTTAAAAGAATAATCACGTTTATCTTTTTCCCTAATTTGGACACGTTCTACTCTATTACTATAATTGTAATAGTCATTAGAGAGAAATTACCGATGAGTTATTGTATCATTTTCTATAAAAAAATAATGAGCGTTTTTTTATCTATTATTGTTTTGTTTATTATGTAAGGTAGATTAGTGTATTTATTATCTACTAGCTGTGCCAGCGGTGTCACCCGCGTTTATGGTTAATATTATATAGACTATTTCCGTCATACATGATTTATATGTAACTTTAACCATTAAGGACGGAAGCTTAAAAAATGGAGCAACTTCTCCCGTTTTCCCAACATTTCCCTTCACTACTCTGCTCCTATTGATTGTAGCGTGATAAAAAGTATACTATAACCTGCCCAGGAGTATGAAAAATAATTGTATCAATTTTCGTTAAAATCCGTCGAGTAGTTTTTGTTTCTATAAGGAACATACAGACAGACAGACAGACAAAAATTTTACTGATTGCATTTTTGGCATCATTGTCGATCACTAATCCCCCCTGATAGTTATTTTGAAAATATTTTTCATGTACAGAATTGACCTCTACAGATTTATTATAAGTATAGATTATTATCTATGTTTTTGTCTATAATTAATGGTTTTATTGTGTGGTTGTTTACTGTGGGGAGTGGATCATGAGTAATGCACACGGAAATATTTTTGGATATAATTGACCTTTACAATCTCTCTTTTTAGAAGAAAAAGTAGAGTATAGGCGGGTAGAGAACGGCTCCTTAAAATTTAAAGCATTTTTTTAAGGCGGATAGAAGTTCTTCAAAAGTAATGATTTCACATAAATTTAATAGGTATTTACGGGCTTGTTTTATCGCTCATCGTAGGCCTATTATGTTCTTCCAATGTGGAGTACTATGTTGTTCTAACATTGATGTTGTGCCTCACAGAATGGCACGACGGCGCTTATGTGCGCGTGCGAGGGCGGGCACGCGGCGGCGGCGCGCGCGCTGCTCGCAGCGGGCGCGGACGCAGGCGCTTACGACGCAGACGGCTGGACGTCGCTCGCCTTCGCCGCACGGGGCGGTCACCTGGCCGTCGTCAAGGACTTGCTTGATGCCGGCGCTCGAGTCGACTGCAGGGATTGCGTAAGTTATCATATCCTATCTGTTTGCATTATGTCTCAACCTGATGTTAAATATTCGAATACCCAGAACCTCCTAGTTCTTATTATCTCGGCCGCCATTGGGTGTGCTACTTCATCTCTAGCTAAAAGTCATTTAATTAAATAAAACATATAAGGGTCAAAGACTTTGAGGATTTTTTATGGCAGATATATTCGCATGATCATCATCTTCCTAGCGTTATGTCCCGTGCTTAGACGGGGTCCGCTTAGACCATGATCCAGGATGTAGCGACATTTTTTTTTTTTACTAGAGGAATGCTTTTACGCACCATCCAAATAGACCTGAGTCGGGACCTATAAGGGTGAGTCGGGCTCGAAACCGGTAGCAATCTCCGGAGACCCTACCGACTAAACCTCAAGGCTGCCGTTCTTCGGGCGCTAACGCAAAACCAACGGGATTCCCACTGTCGGGATTCATCTCGAAAAGTCTACGCAGCGCGCGCTGCCGCCTTGCGGCCCATCTCGAGGGAGTGATATTCTCCCCCAGAACACCTAGGGTGGTGTTTCACGACCACATAGACAGCTGTGGTATATCCTGACATGGTATATATCCCTGATAGGGTATATCCTGACGGACCGGATGTAACACCTGCAGTCGGCTTCTCTGGGGACGATAGAGGGCCAGAGGGACTCCCCCTCTAACCCCCACGACCCAAAGGCCCATTTAGTCGCCTCCTACGACAGGCAGGGATACCTCAGGAGTATTCGGAGCCCCCCTGCAGGGCGCAGGATGTAGCGACAATTTTTTTTTTTTTTTTTTTTTTTTTTTTTTTTTTTTTTTTTTTTTTTTTTTTTTTTTTTACTTGGGGAACTCCCACGAGCCGTCACCCTCCGGACGGGGATCCAGAGGGCGGTGTGTCGGACTCGAACCGACTAAACCCCAAGGTGGCCTCCATCGGCGCAGTTCCGGAGGAGCCGGTATCCCCACTGTCGGGACTATACGACAGCTCCTCCGGTAGTGCGCGTGCCGCGCTGCGCGGCTCACCTCGCGCGGCGGTGGTCGATGCTGTGCAGCCCACGCCTTCAGTCGTCGGATGCACAGCACCGAGCACGCGCGCGCGTCGAGACATGCCAGGCCACCCAGCATGTCTCAACTACTCCGCCCAGGATTCAGACGCCGATCGTCCCCGTGACCGGCGTCGTGGGCCCACTCTCGCGCTGTGCCCTCTGCTAAGCCAGAGGGCACGCGGAGAGCGTCTCGTCAGAGGGGGCCGCCTTCCGCCCGGCGACCCAAATTGAGGGCAGAGCCCTGTCGTCACGGAAGGAGAGCATCGAGACGCTCAATCCCTCCGCGACCCGCCACGACGCGACCCAGCGCGCCCCTGTCGGGTTGCCGAGGATAGGGAGGCGAGCAACGACAACACTCAGCTCCTCCTCTTCCTCGGCAACCCTGGTCCGGCTGCGGAGGTTACAGCCGGACCGCCGCAACTGCCCGGATGCAAGTCGTGCAGTCGCGGCTCACCTCGGGGTCCCTCTTCGCTTCAGCCCTGCCATGGCAGGGCCTACTAAGCCTCCCCGGTACGACAAACCGAGGACCCCGGCGGGGGGATGTAGCGACTAATGGGTTATCTAATCTGACCTTCGTAACCCAAAGATAGGGGAACCAGACAATTTTTGGATCATGGTTACAAATCCAAAGTTATTTGAATTTGCAGGTTTCATCACGATGTTTTCCCTCACCGTCGAGCTAGTGGTATAAATACGTACATAGATTTTAAAAATTCAGAGGTAGTATATCAGAGCGGTATGAACCCGCACTCCTCGGTTAAGAGGCGCGTGTCCTTACCATTGAGCTACCACCGCTCCACATATATGTTCGCATGATAAAAATCTAATAATCCGCGTATTTTTTAAGGCTATTATTAATTCAAAATAAAGTATGTGTGCACTTAAAACAGCGAACGTGGATGCGTATAGTGTCACATAACATTATGTATGACTTATTAAACACGGGTACTGGACATTGATTCGATCGTATTAATTACCTTACCACTATTAGATAACCCATTAATGTGCTCTAGCGCACACACATTCTAATAAAATTAAAAATCATTACTTTTGGGCATGTTTTATACGGCGTCCTTCATGTATTATATCCCAAATAAAGAGTAAATGATTAAGTGATAATAAATTAATAAAACTAAATAAAATTAGACATTTGTACTTGCCACGCACCTTGTCCTTGACTCCATTTTCGAGTCGCAAATCGGCGCCGGTCATCTTTGACATTTTTGCGTTGGCCAGGGAACGTGTTAAGTATGGCATTGACGATGTTTTGCCAATGCTGAGCCATAATTTTGTAGTCACAAAGTTATTACAAGGCGCAGATGTCCGTTATGAACGGCTAAAGGTTGTAGACATAGGTCATTTAAAATTGAATGTGTTGGTACCTTCATCTGTTGAGTAACCGACTACTGATTTAATTAAATGTAAAATAGTAATTACGCAAATGCCATGCAGTTCAGGTCTGATATTAACCTACACTGAACTTAGGAAAAGTATCGTCAGTATTTATAGATAGTTTTTTTTTTTTGCTAGCGGGCGATCCTACGATAGACGAAACAGCTGTTTATCTTTTTTGTTTCATCACATTTGCGCGTATTTATAACGCATTTTACGCCAGATTGTTTTGTCTCGTCTGAAAAGCTTTCCATCTCATCCCAAGATTTTAAACTGCAAGTATTCTCAGCGTTCTATAGTAACAGTTAAAGACTCATGGAAAGATCTATGAGTAGGTACATAACATAAGTAATATTGTTTCTCTATAAAAAAAAATCCGGTTTAACCTAAATGTTTTCTTTTTTTAGTGCATGCTGTGTTTGCCTATAATAGTTTATGGCAATAGGCTAATAAGATATGTATATCTTGTATATTATATTTTAAAGTATGATTGTACATAAACGTTGGTAAACCTAATAAATAAATAAATAAATAAATAGAATTTATAGAACGCTGAGAATACTAAATTCTATTACTATAACATCTCACCTGCTTTACATAATCTCGGATGCCTTGAGTCAAAGTAAGGAAGAATTATTCGCACACACTTGAGTCTTGTCAACCAATAAAAACGTCAGTATGACAGCAATTTATGTTATTGCTTGCAGATGTGGCGGAGTTTAGTTTGTTATTTCAAATCTTGTAGCGTAACAGGAAGGAATGATCTCGCGCATCTCGGTGCACGTAGCAGTTGCATTTAAACTGAAGTCGGTAACCAATGTGTGGGGCCGCACCGCGCATGCGCTTTTACTGACCCACTTGTTTATAATAGAGCAATAACCAGAACGTATTCTGGACTGTGTACTCAAAATTGTATATTTATACTTGAGATGGAACCTTGCCAAGAAGTTGGTGACATTCAGAACAACGTAAAGTTAACCCATTATCTCAACAAACAAACAAAGCAATCACTTTGATTTTTGGCTCCAAATAATGCATTTAGATATTTGATGATTCCTTTGTTTTTTTTAATATATTGCATTGCGAGATATAGTTCAGTTCAAAAGTTATGTTAATTTAACGTGAATTGACTGACTAAGTGATGGCTGGCTCGATGGCTCATTTGGTATTGATTCTGCTCCATGCGCTAAAAGTTGTGGGTTCGATCGCCACCCCAGGACAAACGTTCGTATAATGAATACTTGTGTTTGTTCTGTGTCTGGGTGTTAGAATTGAATATTTAAGTATTTATTTGTAATACCACTGTTGATTCTGATATCCGTAACAAAGGTGCTTAAGCTACTTACTTACCTCGGAGTCAGATCAATGTACCTATGTGATTTGTGCTGTGTTCAAATGGTGTTCACTCGCCAATTTTGGGTTCGGAATCTATTGTGTATGTAACGTAAAGGGAAATAAAAGTCTTGTCGTGCTTCGTGGCTAATTCCTAGTATTTCTGTAGTTAAATAAAGTAGAAACGTTGTTTAATTATCGTTATAATATAAGTAAACAAAAACATAATAACGTTATTGACAATCAACTTTAGGTATCGGAAATTACATTTCTTAGGTACTCTACACACTGCGTAAATTCATAGTAATATTGTTGTCAACTGATGAAATATATTAATTGGTAATATTACAAGTTCAGTGAGCTACTTAATGAGATAAGAACAAATACTAAAATGCCAATTCAAGATAAAAGAAGTCTACCTAACTTCAAGATTGATTTTCAATTATCAATTACCTACTTAAAATATAAATTTATGTAAAATTTAATTCGGTTATCATCTGCGAAATATGTAGTTCCTACTTATAGATATATATATATATACTATCCATGGGCGGCTGCTGGTCTATTTACAGTCAATAATATTGTTGTTCTCCCTTCCCCCCGGAGCAAAAGCTGCGTATATTTGCGCTAGTTGAACATGAAAAAAGTTATTTTTAGTTTGACATCGACCTTGTAAAATCATATGTGATTGTTTCAACTTAAAGCTACACGTGAAAATTACTTTCTGTACGATAATATTTCATTAATATCTTCGGTATTTTATAACGGTATATTTAATACTTTACAACAGAAAAACAGAATAAAATAGGCCAAACAGTGCGTAACTGACAGATGTGAATGATACGTCTCACATGACAGCTTTGATTGACATCTTTAACGCTGGACTAAATTATGAGGACTTCAAACGGCGGACCTTGAGCCTTGGATACTATAATTAGTATTTACGTATTTACAGTGGCTAATAAAATGTTTATGCTTGTTTAATCTGAGTCAGTACTCACTAATTGGCACGCTTAAGGCTTTGTACCCATAATTTTTTTTAAAGAAGGAGATACTACATGATAAATTTAGAAGTTATTTGTAAAAAGTAATTAATAATAATAAATAAGTACTCTTTCGCACAAAAACCACTGAAACGTGTTTATTGAATTTTAATTTTGAAGTATTGTTCTACAATGTTTTTATTATTAGAATAATACTTATGATAAAGTGTTTGTATTGAGGCATGTCATTACTGTTCCCAACTTTGGCTTAAGGCGTAATTACTACTCTTCCAATCAAGATTTACGAATCTAAAACATACTGTAATCAGGGCATTAGAACCCAACTTACCCAACCCAAGATGCTGAGATCGTAAACCGGTGCTGGCACTAGTATACCTCGATCGCCGGAGCGCGAATAACGAGTCAATGTAATTAAATAATCAATCCACATAGGTACTAAAATGCTAATTGAAAACTGGAAAATATCTTAGCTTACCATCGTAATAGATGACGCACTGCTTCAGCCTCAACATCAACAAACTGACGCCTACGGTCGCCACGTCAGATATATCACTGATTTCACGAACTGTAAACAAAAAACAGTTAAGAAAATTCGTACCGGGTCACTGTCACAAGACTTGTACCACACCACAAGTCACAAGACACGTTCCCCACTTAATTTGATGATTACCAGCTGGATTCAATAAAAAAAAGGATGCAAGCGGAATTCTTTATTATGTTGCATTGCATTGCAATCGAATCTTGGAACATGTATTTATTTCGTCTCGTTCGATCCTTCCGCGAATAACGTTATGTAAATTGACAACATTCGTAATTAATTACAAAGTAACAATGCGGTAATAGCTTTTCCCAGACCATCAATTATGTTTCTCGTTGAACCAAAACAAATAATGACATGCTGACATCGTAATATTTAAAAAATAAATATAATCTAGTGATTTGTTTTTATTTGTTTGTCGCCAAAACTTCAACGCACATGTTGGTTTATTAAGAACATAGATTTTTCTGTATGTATTAAAAGTAATTTATTCCTTAAGTGAATATCGTTTTAAAATTTGAACCTTAATTTTTATCTTACTACCCCAATTCTGCTTTATTATTTTTGTACTGCTGTCCTTGTTTTTTTTTTGTTGTGATGTTTTAGAGAGAGTAGTGAGAGCGACGAAGTGAATGTGAAAGTAGAGCTTTGTGTTAATCCACAGGGTGGTTGGACGCCTCTGATGTGGGCCTCGTACAAAGGGCACGAAGACGTTGTGGCGCTGCTGCTGGAGAAAGGAGCGGATGTGCATGCGCATGGTAACTACAACATCAAGTAAGTAGCGGTAATCGACGGCTGTTTTTAGTATAATCACGGTTCTAATGGGCTTTAGCTTTCACGTGGAGTGTCCGTACAATAGTGAACTGGTTATCGTCTGTGGCGCCATGTGAAAACAGAATTGCAAAAGTAATAAAATTATTCACACACATATTGAAAACACAAAATTATTTGATTCCACACATACAATAAGTGCTGTTATGGGTTTAAACAGCTGAAATGTGAGAAAAATTTGATGGTAATTCTTTGGCATTTTAAAAAGAGTACCTATCGAGTTTCTTGCCGGTTTCTTCTCGGTAGAATCTACTTTTTTAGAAACGGTTGATATTGATCTTATTTTGACGATTTATAAGTGCTTTTTTGAAGCCTACGTAAATAAAGACAATATCATTTCATTTCATTTAAATAGTGCAGGTTATCTATCTCGCATATACGTTTACACAATGGATCAGTACTGCATCTATGCTATGTATATTGATAAATATTAAAGTTGTACACTGAACGGATTACTAATTTGTATACATTTTATAAGCGACGGATATTTAGTCGATAATAAATTCCCGACTCAAATAAGAATATAAGTAACTACCATTGGATTCGATTTTATATTTGTATAAAAGTCAATAAAGAATAAAATTGTTGTAAAAACTTGTCTTGAAAATATTGTTTGATTTACAAGCACGATCTGTCTGGCTAATATTAAATGCGCTGCGGTTGTAAATATTTATTTGTAATGTTCCAATTACGTACAATGTGTGTGGCGTAATGTAACGATGTAGCAAATAAAAGGACTTATCATTATTATGATATGTTTACAACCATGGAAAATATGTTTGCGGTTAGGACTGGCATCACTAAATTGTGTTAATATATTGTAGCTCTAGACTTGCGGACAGAGAACTTACGAGGAGACAGGTGATGCTTTGGGATTTGAATAGGTCTAATGATAATATGCAAATGCGAGTCAGACGAACATTGTCACATGTCAAATTGGTAACGAGATGTACGCTTTGATATACCGATAATACATTTTCGTGTCTTGCGTTGTTACAGTAATGAAAGAAATATTATATTTAAAAAAGCATTCGAACATTTTGAATAATAATGTGTATTTAACTTGGTGTGGATGAGTAATCCTCTTTCCATTCTAGTGCAACTTAGGTACAGTTGTAATATGGCGTTCAGTTTATAGTGTGTCAAAATTATGTTTGGAAACTAATATTTGTGTTATGCTATTAACACAAATATTTGGCAAGGCATGGGAATAATCAGTGATGGCCGTTTGGTTTACCATCGATTGCTGACCTTGTTCTTAGACTAACTTAACGAAAACAGTCCCACCGTGTTTAATGTTAGTGAGAATTTCACTACACTGTTTTGCCATAAGAATAAAATCACACTTTTTAGACTTCATACAAAATCTATAAAGTGGATATTTCGTTTTGACAGTTCATATGAGTCAAGTTATTTGATTGATGGTAGCCATAAGCATACGGCGGCATGTATCTTGACTGACAGTGTAATGCGAGCATATCCTGTTAACAGTTCGCTGGTGTGGGCGGCGGGGCGGCGGCACAGCGGCGTGGTGCAGCGGCTGCTGGCGGCGGGCGCGCGCGCCAACTCGTGCGACAAGTACGCGACGTCGGCGCTGACGTGGGCGGCGCGCGCCGGCGACGTCGCCTCCAGCGCCGCGCTGCTGCGCGCCGGCGCCGACCCCAACACCGCCGGCATGTACTGCTGGACGCCGCTGCTGCAGGCTTCGCATGGTACGTGGAGTTGTGGCCAAAGCATAACACTGCAGAGCTAATCTGGTGGCCTTTACATGCCGGCGAGAAAGTTACATTCCAATTTAGTCGGTATACATAGACAATATATAGCAGGGAGCACCTTGCCTTTGCACAATCCGTCAGATGTTTGATACAGGAAACTGAATTGTGATATAGACGTCCAAATTTAACCGGGGAGGAGTTCTCCATAATACTGAGGGTCTTGGAAGTCTAACACACCGCTCATCGCCTCTCAGTTTCAACTTATTGGAATATATTCCTCGGGATCATTAAATGCGTATATGGATTTAAGTGTTAAATACATTAGCATAGTTAGAGAAGAACATATACCGCGATTATAAAGCCAATAAAGGATTCAAATAATTTAACTTTTCCAGGAAACCATTTCGAAATCGTCCAAATGCTGCTGGAGCACAAGCCCAACGTGAACGCTCTGGACAAGGACGGCTTCACGGCCCTCGCCATCGCGTGCAAAGAGGGCTTCTACGACATCGCACTAGCTTTAATTAACTCGGGTGCTTACATTAACGTGCAGGTAATTTAACGATAATACACGAGTGTTACTCTTCATTGCCTTCTTTCTTTCTTCAATTATATAACACACTTCAGTCTTATTACCCAAACTAATTTACCAACGCGTTTAACGTTGAAACCAATTTGTAGTCATTATTTTGTATTCTCCTTTTAAGCCTTTGTAGGGCAAATACTGGGAAAACGTTTGACAATGAAACGGTACTTGTTATACAATTTTGACGTATTTCAATGACAAAGAACGATACGGTTACAAAGCTACGGTGTGCATAAAAATTTGTTTAAATTGTAATAAATTTCGTTATTTTTAAATGAAAATTTTATTATTTTGTTCAGCAAACGGCAAACTCTAGTATATTCTATTTTTGTTGGACCAATATAGATCGGACCACTAAATACCGAAGCAATTAGTGCGAATTTTCGTGTTTAATTTGTTATTCTGTTAATTTCTTCTTCCCAGCATATGACAGTTACATGTAATTTTTCCAGGATCACTCGAAAGACACGCCTCTTATTCACGCGGTAAAAGGAGGTCACAAGAACATAGTGGAGGCGCTTTTAAAGAAACATGTGGACGTGGACTTAGCGGGCAAAGAGAAGAAGACGCCTGTGTACACAGCGGTCGAGAAGGGCCATGTTGCCATATTGAAGTTGTTACTTGCTTCCAACCCCGACCTGGAACATACTACAATTGTAAGTTTGACGGGTGCTGAAATTGAGCGGAGAGCAATTCATAATAAAAATTTAAATCACATAGTCAAATCCGAAATTGAATTCAAATATTTTGGCACAGATCTAATACGAGTATGTTAAAGTCAAACCTCATAATATTACATACGTGTGGCGGTCGGACAGCTATAATGCTTGATGGATTGATTAAAACAACATTGATACGTCCATGTTTATTGTAGTTCACTCTAAGACTAAAACATAAATCTTTCCTTATAATTTAATGTTACATATGATGCAATCTACATATCATGATGCCCGCAATCCCCGAAGGGGTATGCAAAGTGTGTACCTCGGCACACTGGTGTACCGTGGTCATTACTTAATGTGCCTCGGAAAAATAAGGTTATCTCATAAAGCTAAATAGACAGGCGGAAAAAGAATACTTACACAAATGTTAATCACGCGAGCGCACGACCGAGTTGATTAATAATAAATATTGTACATACATAACATCACGCCCATAATCCCCGAAGGGGTAGGCAGAGTCAAAAGAACAGCAGGCCCCTTTAACATCATTCAGCCAAAAATAAAACTGGGCTAGGTTAGATGGAAAATTGTGAGAAAGTAGTGACAAGTGGCTAGCTCGTCGCCTACACAATCACATACCCAAAACCCGATATACCATTAGCCGCCTTTTACGACATGCTAGGCAAGAAACACAGTTTGCACATTAATTGGCACATAAGTTCCAGACCAACACAGGACAAATAAATATTGTTTTGTTGATTAATATTTAATATTGATTACTATTCCTTAAAACTCATTTTTCATTAATGGTGCACTTCTAAAAAAAATTGTTTTCGTAGATGTACCTTGAACGCAAAAATGTTGCGGAACACTGCTTTAAACTCTCGTCAGCTTAAAATAAAATTAAGTTATGTTAGATGGAATGATTGTAAAAAAGTGGTGACAAACAACTAGCCTGGCGCCTACGTAATCACAAACCCAACATTTGTTACACCATTAATCGCCTTTCCTAACAGGAAAACTGTTTATAATAAAGTGTAACTATTGCAGAGCGGTGACACGCCCCTGATGCGCGCGGTGCGCTCGCGCAACGGCGAGATGGTCCAGCTGCTGCTGGAGCGCAAGGCGCGCGTCAACGTGGCCGACAACCGCGGCGACACCGCGCTGCACATCGCCATGCGCGCGCGCTCCAAGGTACTACACACGCACACTAATGTATAGCACGTATACGGTAGGGCACCTCAGCTATTAAATACACATTTAGTCTCAACTTCGTATGATCTTGTGTTTTCTTCATCTCACAGGAAATACCTTTTAATAGTTACTTTGCAGAAAAGGTGTTTTATATATTATATAGGAATAGTGTGAATAAGCACGGAATATGGTCAAGATCCAGATGACCAAACGCAAATGATCACCAAACATTTTACTTTTGTTGGAAATGTCTATCATCCGAATTGTGTCATGAAAGTTGTAATAAAGGCACCTAATTTATAATTCGGTCTTTTAAATTAGATGATTAATTTTATTATATTTTACAGCAAATAGTCGAGATCCTCCTCAGGAACCCGAAGAACAGCCAGCTGCTGTACAAGCCGAACAAGCTGAACGAGACGCCGTACAACATCGACATGGGGTACAACAAGACGATCCTGGGGCAGATCTTCGGAGCGCGCAAGCTGAACACGAACGAGGACAACGAGAACATGCTCGGCTACGAGCTGTACAGCGCCGCGCTCGCCGACATGCTGTCCGAGCCGAGCCTCTCGGTGCCTATCACTGTGGGCCTGTACGCGCGCTGGGGGTCCGGGAAGTCGTTTTTGCTTAATAAGCTTAAGGGTGAGTTGGTTTTGCACCTCTTGGCGATGCGTTTAGAGGGGCAAGAGCATAGTAATTTTACATAGCAATTATTCAAACCCTGTAGGTTACACCGCAAAGGATGGCCCTATGGACACCACGGTAGCGTGATCTGATGAGTGGGAGGAACCGACCAAGCGACTTACCGTTAATGAGGCGGGTGCGGGAGTGCCTGCAACACGCTCGCCTCGTATTTATTTATATTACTGGAAAACTTTGTTGTTGTACGTCACCAAATATTGATAAAATATTATAAATAAATAAAAATATATCCGACTACATCACATACATTGATCTGACTCCGAGATAAGTAGCTTAATACTTAGCACTTGTGTTACGGATATCAGAACGACCTAGATCGTCAAAGCTTGACGGACTAAAGTGAGCGATCCTTTGCCAACTATTATGCGTAAGAGTACTGCCTGAGCGTGCGTCGCACTAGCGTGGTGTTCTCGTCTGTGGCAGCAGGATGTAATATTCGTGGCGCTACGATCGCGCCGTTGCCGCTAACTAATAATAGCGAACCACCCACTCCCCGCATCCCCCTACTCGCGTCGTTTCTCTCTTTATGTAGGCTTGTAACAATGTGACATAACTCCCATTTCGCAATTAGAGATAGAGTTGAATGTTTGACCCGTCCGCAGAGGAGATGAAGAACTTCGCGCGTCAGTGGAGCGAGTCGGGGTGGGCGTGGTCGTGGGCGGTGTCGTGGGGCGCGTGGCACGCGGCGCTGGCGCTGGGCGCGGCGGCCGGCGCGGCCGGCGCGCCCGCCTACGCCGCCGTGGCGCTCGCCTTCGCGCTCTTCGCCGCCTTCTACCTCGCGCTCTACCTGCTCTGGTACATGGGCAACAAGTGAGTCCGCCCGCTCCGTTCCTTCACTCTTATAGTCCGGTGAGCCGGCGACCCGACATGACCGGAGAGGGATCATGCGAAGTATCAACGTCTTAACGTGCTTTCCCGAGGCATGGGGATAGTTAAACCGACAACTTCCTGACTCCGGGCTGTTACTGAGTCATTATTGAAATACACGACCACAATTTTTAGCCCGTCTCGGGATTTGATTGCACCCACTCGGATCTCCTGGACCTTGGGCGGCGGATACTACCACTAGAGCAACTTCTGTATGTTCATCGCTTAGTGTGCTAATGATCAATGAAGTAACAAAGACAGGCCTATGCAAAACTTGCACCTTATTTTCATGTTATCAAGATTTACTAAATCATATCATATACTATTATTTACTTATAATTATGTACAATACTATATTGTAACCCGTGGTGTGTTACAATATTCATACTTACGACGATTACGATTACGATTCATACTTACTAAACGTCTATCATTTATGCGGTGCGTGTTGCCTCATAATCTTATTGCTATTATATTGGTACCGGACGGCTGCCAGTTTATTTAGTGCTCCGTTTATTATTAGCTGTTCGTTGACGCTTTGTTGTGAAGTGCACATACTTATGAATTGGTCTTAGAGGTGTGACCAATAAGCGATGCCAGAAAACAACTGTCGATTTATGAATCGTACTTTGTTTACAATTTTGGATATTAATAGCAACCGGTGACGCACACTTGCTTCTATCTTTAGTATGAAAGACGGATGTTTTAATTATCACCCGCTGTCACGAACAAAGGACTGACAAAATATTCTTCTCCTCAATGGGTTGAAATAAAACTGCACTTCAAATCAGTTACTACCTACTTGCCTACTTATTTAACTCATTATTCTAAGAAACCAATTTAAAGGATTTAAAAAAGGAGCAACAAAAGTTTTTACTTTTCATACAAATAGCCAACATTTTCCCATGTTGGTCCGGGACTTAAAAATAATGTGCCAACTATGGTTCTTGCCTAGCATGTCGTAAAAGGCGACTTATGGTATATGGGGTTTGGGTATGTGATTGTGTAAGCGACGAGCTAGCCACTTGTCACCACTTCTTCACAATTTTCCATCTAACCCAGCCCATTGTCCCATGTTGGTCTGGGACGTAAAAATAATGTGCCAACTATGGTTCTTTCCTAGCATGTCGTAAAAGGCGACTAATGGTATATGGGGTTTTGGGTATGTGATTGTGTAGGCGACAAGCTAGCCACCAAACCCAGTTTTATTTTTGGCTGAATGTGGTTAGAGGGGCCTGCTGCTCCTTTCGACTCTGCCTACCCCTTCGAGGATTATGGGCGTGATGTTATGTTATGTAGCCAATCAGCTTATCAAGTTCTGAATGAAAAGGAAAAAAAATCTCATTTTCTAAAATCCTTTTAATGGTTTCCTTAGAATAATGTGTTAAAGAATTAGGTAAAGTAACTAAAATTAATTTGTATATTTGGAATCTAGAACTTTCGTTGGAAAGCATACAAAAAATTACTATCAGACCCAAGTTCGTAATTTAAAACTTCTAATTATATATTTAATATAGACATTAAATATTGAAATATTTTTTTTTTATTGTTGGTTTCTATATTCATTATTCCCGCAGATATGAATGGTGGTGGGCAGGTGGTGTTCTGTCCGCACTGGGACATAGGTTCGCATCCTTGTTACTAGTGTTACAAGTCGTCTTTTGTCATCCGCCGGGGCCGAATGATCCGCATGCATTACCAGCTACTCCTATACGGTAAGCAAATAAAATATTATTAACATTTTATTATAGAGCATACAAAAAATATAATTTAGTTTTTCAATAATTTCCATTCCATCATCAAAATTACAGTGTAATTTCTAATAAGGTTGCACAGGACATAAAGTTAAGAACGGAATGAAAATGATGGGTTTTGACATTGATGACAGTAAAATATGGAAAATAGAAATCGAAGCCACCCTACCCTAACATGTAAATTCTCTACATTATTTGGCCTGTACACCTATCGCATTTATTGTATAAGCCAATTGTATCCAGATTTCACTTCACGGAGGGCATGAAGAGCGGCGCGGGGCAGGAGGGCGAGGCGATGGTGGTGCAGATGATCGCCAGCCTGGCGGAGGCGCTGGAGTGCCAGTACGGGCGCGTGTGCACCCGCCTCGCGCGCGCCTTCAGGCCCAAGCCGGTGTCTTCTACTTCGGGTTGGAAGTAAGTGTTTCAGTGGGATGTAAACAAGACACGATTTCGCCGGTCTGATACCATCATCGCCTGGACCAGTGACTCCTGAAGTTATATATCTGTTATGGATATAACAGTGATGATACATAATGCCTAGGCATTCAAATTTAAAATATCTTTATTAATGAAGGATACAAGAAAGCACTTATAAATCGTCAAATTTACATAGGGATCCTTAAAGCTACATGATTGTACCATCGGTTCGGAACGATAATTCTACTAAGAAGAAACCGGCAAGAAATTATGAATATCGGGCAATCTGATGAATTTTTATTAAAACTTCATTATTTATCACATTGGTCATTATGAACTTATTGCTACGTGACCATTGGGCAATATGATAATAAAGCTACATTGGACAATGTGCGGGGAGAGAAACAAGCTCATTATATATTAACCAATCAGAGACCATTGAAATTCATATTGTCCATAATTAAATCATACGTTAGTTTTATACTAATATTTATTTTCATAAACTTAGGTTTTAATCGTAAATGTAAATTAAAAGAAAATAACAGGTAGTAGTTAAAATTAAATAATGGGAAGCGAGGAGGAGTGTTAGGTACAACTGCGACCCCACAGCGCGCGAGCCGAGCGAGTTAAGCGAACGTGCCGCGGCAGTGGCCGGCGAAGCGCCAGAACCGAAGATTCTTTTTAACATTACATAGTTACAAATTCTGGATCATGGTAGACCATTGGTAGACCAAGAATTAGAGAAGAAGCGGACCCTGACTAAGCACGGGACATAATGATAGAATGATGATGATGATGTCGAAATAAAAAAAAATTTAATAAAACATGTTTTTTATTACTCTAAATGTATTTTCTGTGCGTGTCTATGTCGTTGACGTGAAGTCAATGTCATAATAATAACAAGTATAAATCAGCCCCGCAGATCTGGGCTAATTGCTACTTGTGTGTGTGTACCTTGTAACCAAGAATTGTTAGATTGAAACCTGTATTCGGTAGGTGGTCCTTCAGTCAGTTTCAAAGTTACAAACCGACGAAGTTTAAGCAAGTACTAGTTCATGTATAAAATTGTAGTTATTGTACAGTAAGTTAAAGTCACCATTGGAACCATCAAAATGACGTGCAAGCTTAACACAGCTCAAGCATTAGTGACTGTTTTAGATGGCGACGCGTGTGCTGCATCCCGCACATAATCACGTTTGAGGTGTGCTTCACGTGCATCCTCATTGGGTTCTGCGTGCTCATCATGTACTACACGAACGATGCGGAGGAACAACCGTAAGCTCAACATTTATCACAGTGTAATTCTAGAGGTGTGCAGTAATTATTGACTTAATATATATGTATGGTTTATTCGTAAGCTACATTCGAGATCTATCTATAAAAGCATTAACTTCTTACCATACTTACATAAAAAATACAGGGGTACACTCGTGTTAGAGGTTATCTTACAAAGATATATGTGACAAATGCTGCATCTACGCATAAAATGGGATCCAGAACATACTGAATCTAATAAAGAGCGTTTGTGAAAGTTATTAGCATAATTTTATTGTAAGTTATAGTTATAAGTTAAGATCAGCCGACGGCTCAGTGAGATTGGGTTGTCGTCGATCAGGCGGCGTGAAATTCAACAGGGCGTGATGTTCGGCGCGTGTGCACTGGCGGGAGTGGTGGTGCTCGCCAACCTGTACACGTGGGGCCGCGTGCTGGCCGCGCTCGTGCTGTCGCCGCGCGCGCGCCTCACCCGCGCGCTGCGCCGCGACGCGCCCACGCTCGCCCTGCGCCCCGAGGTGCAGACGCTCACGCACATGGTAAGCGCTAGTGCTGCACCCGCAGCACACCCGCACACGTGGGGCCGCGTGCTGGCCGCGCTCGTGCTGTCGCCGCGCGCGCGCCTCACCCGCGCGCTGCGCCGCGACGCGCCCACGCTCGCCCTGCGCCCCGAGGTGCAGACGCTCACGCACATGGTAAGCGCTAGTGCTGCACCCGCAGCACACCCGCACACGTGGGGCCGCGTGCTGGCCGCGCTCGTGCTGTCGCCGCGCGCGCGCCTCACCCGCGCGCTGCGCCGCGACGCGCCCACGCTCGCCCTGCGCCCCGAGGTGCAGACGCTCACGCACATGGTAAGCGCTAGTGCTGCACCCGCAGCACACCCGCACACGTGGGGCCGCGTGCTGGCCGCGCTCGTGCTGTCGCCGCGCGCGCGCCTCACCCGTGCGCTGCGCCGCGACGCGCCCACGCTCGCCCTGCGCCCCGAGGTGCAGACGCTCACGCACATGGTAAGCGCTAGTGCTGCACCCGCAGCACACCCGCACACGTGGGGCCGCGTGCTGGCCGCGCTCGTGCTGTCGCCGCGCGCGCGCCTCACCCGCGCGCTGCGCCGCGACGCGCCCACGCTCGCCCTGCGCCCCGAGGTGCAGACGCTCACGCACATGGTAAGCGCTAGTGCTGCACCCGCAGCACACCCGCACACGTGGGGCCGCGTGCTGGCCGCGCTCGTGCTGTCGCCGCGCGCGCGCCTCACCCGCGCGCTGCGCCGCGACGCGCCCACGCTCGCCCTGCGCCCCGAGGTGCAGACGCTCACGCACATGGTAAGCGCTAGTGCTGCACCCGCAGCACACCCGCACACGTGGGGCCGCGTGCTGGCCGCGCTCGTGCTGTCGCCGCGCGCGCGCCTCACCCGTGCGCTGCGCCGCGACGCGCCCACGCTCGCCCTGCGCCCCGAGGTGCAGACGCTCACGCACATGGTAAGCGCTAGTGCTGCACCCGCAGCACACCCGCACACGTGGGGCCGCGTGCTGGCCGCGCTCGTGCTGTCGCCGCGCGCGCGCCTCACCCGCGCGCTGCGCCGCGACGCGCCCACGCTCGCCCTGCGCCCCGAGGTGCAGACGCTCACGCACATGGTAAGCGCTAGTGCTGCACCCGCAGCACACCCGCACACGTGGGGCCGCGTGCTGGCCGCGCTCGTGCTGTCGCCGCGCGCGCGCCTCACCCGCGCGCTGCGCCGCGACGCGCCCACGCTCGCCCTGCGCCCCGAGGTGCAGACGCTCACGCACATGGTAAGCGCTAGTGCTGCACCCGCAGCACACCCGCACACATGGGGCCGCGTGCTGGCCGCGCTCGTGCTGTCGATGCGCGCTCGTGAATTTATAATTTGATAATTGAATTCTATTCCGATTTCCTGTATATAAACTCTATGTACTTATGATATTATTGCTGGTGATCAAAATTGTGGTTTTGCTATGCGTCAAAAATGTAAGTACTTTGTGAAGTTATCTTTAATAGCCGTTCGCACTTTTAGGTATCCTGCCTAGACGCCTTCACCGGCCAGCAGACCCGGCTAGTGGTCGTGGTGGACGCTCTGGACAGCTGCGAGCAAGAGAAGGTGCTGGCGCTGCTGAACGCCGTGCACGCGCTCTGCTCCGACCCCAAGAGCCCCTTTATACTCCTCCTGGCGATAGACCCACACATTATTAGCAAGGTACGAAAGCCACTTGATATGATATCGGCATTAAAGGTTGATTCTTAAGTCCTTGTCGGGTGCTGATCAGTGAATGTACTAACTCTTTTTTTACCTTATTCGTCACGATTGATGCACTGATTGATTTATTACTTTATATTTTGCTAGACCTTTATACTTACTTATTTGTCACGTTTATTGGTAAACAAATTTAAAAAAATACTAAACATTCTTTAATTGTTATGTATAAGGATATCTTTAACATTTTACGATAAACTCTTACTACTTCTATAAATATTGAAGGAGAATGAGACTTACTAGAAATCTTAAGTAAAAATTCACACCGCCTCCGTAGTACGATCCATGGAAAAATAATCGAATTATCAAATTTATCTCTATTTTAAGGTTGACCTAATTTTAATTTATAGTTCCGTTGATTTGTACATAAACTCAGTAAAAGTAAATGCTATGTTCATTTCTCGAAATAATGAAATTTTCTGTTCCTCGAATTTCCAACTTTTTATTTTACATCCTCCTTCTTTCCTTTCAGTAGAACATTTTCTTTATTGTAATACACTCAATAGCAAGCCCCTTATGATAAAGATGAATATTTAAAATAAGGATGACAACGCAAAAGGTGGTTCCATTTTATCACTTCAATTCATCATCATGGTAAACTTGCCGCGAGTTTATTACTTAATAAATTTCCTAAACTTCCTTACTCTTTTTTCACAATGGATTAGACTTCTATGCGACCATTGAATATATTATAGCTGAAACAGATTAATATCTAATATCGTCTTGCCGTTGCGAAGTTGTGTTTTTGCGACAATTTGAAGCCGCTCAAACAATTTCACTCTGTGCTTTGAAAAAAAGGAAACAATATCCATTAATATACTTTGTCGTGTTAAAATGGTTCCACTGATATCCTAGTGCCATCCTTTAAGTTT